>JAFJYG010000097.1:0-91313 GCA_017366145.1 Cadophora sp. M221 | reverse complement strand
GGTTTGGGGGGCGGCTGCTGACGGCCTGCCATGCTGCCATGTCATGCTCATCCCAATCCACTGAACTGAGTGATGCCAGCTGCCAGCTATCTTGCCCTTGCTTTGGCTTGCCTTCCCTTGCCTTGCTATGCCTCGCCATGTCTCGCTATGCCATGGTCCAGCTTGGAAGTTTCAAGAGCTGCCGACTGCTGCTCAGTTCTCCTCTTTCTTCCGCCCCTTGTCAGACAGAGCTGCAAAGTCGATATCCGCTTTCAGGACATTGCCCGAGGATACCGCTTCAAGCTGTCGAAGGAGGAGGCAAAAGAGTGAAGCCTGAATGAAGGCTTTGGCAGCTAGCTAGCTAGCTCGTTGAACGAATGTCCATTGACTTTTCAACGATTCGTCCTGGAGTGAAGCTAGATACTTCGGCGGGTAAGGTGGGAGCAGCCGTTGCCGCCAGCTAAACATGGGGGAAGAGGAGAGTGAAGAGAGAGCTGAGAGCAGGGAGGATGAGAAGAGAGGCAAGCACGCAAGTCACAGCTTGAGGTGAGCCAGCATCTTTCCCACCCACCACGCTCTCCATCTCCTCCACCTCCTCCCACACGGAGACTGTGATCCATGTTGCATGATGCATCTCCATCACCGACTTCTCAAACACCGATAGAGTGGCTGGAGGTGAGGTGCAGTCCAGTCCAATGCCGCTCTCCATGCATCTAAAGAAATCTACGTACCTGGATATGGACAAGTACAAGAGCTGGGTAAGCTAGCTGCGTGGGAGAGCTTGGAAAGAGAGGAAGACGGTCGTAAAGTACAATGTAAGGACAATTGATGAATTAGAAGACAGATCTATGATTCAAGAGATGCGGTTGGTGTTGGTACAAGATCAATGATTGATGGTTGATGAGATCGGAAAGTGTTGATGCTTTGATTTTTTTTACTTTCTATCCAGATCAGGGGGCTGCCAGCCAGGGGTTAGCTTGGGTAAGGACTCGCCTCGGATGTTATGAAAAACATAACATACTACAATTTCAATTCACTGGTCTGCTACAATAGCATATTAAGTCTAGAAGCAGAAAACTCACCTTGATATCGCTCTTCTTTCATTTCAAGCTTCCATCCCCGAATCCTTCCATTTTCATTCTTGGTCTGTTAGCATATATCACGTGACCATACCATCGAGTTTCAACGTCCTTGGCGCTGTCGGCTCCTGGTCCGTCTGGCTTCCAGCGACAACTCTCAGAGGGGGCAATAATTATTTCCACGCGCAACCTCACAACATCTCCCCACCCTCAAATTTAGCATCGCAACCATGGATCTCAACAGTTTGAAGGAGGCTGCGGCCAATTTGACCTTGTACGATCTCAAGGCCGGTGTGCGAAAGGTCCAAAATGGTAGGGTCCTCGAATTCCGCCAGCTGTCCGGATGCTCACAAGGGAACTTCCAGCCGTCATGAACTATACCGAGATGGAGGCCAAAGTCAGAGAGGCTACGAATAATGAACCTTGGGTATGTGCCCCAGTCTATTGCCCAGCCTGCCCGCTTCGTTATACTGGGGGTTTATCTATTACTTAAATATGGAATCTGACTTTATTGCAGGGCGCAAGTTCCAGCTTAATGCAAGAGATTGCCAATGGGACATATAACTAGTCAGTATAGAAATCCAGTAAATTCAAACTCTGCTAACCAATGCCACAGCCAGCTCCTCAATGAGATCATGCCCATGATCTATAAACGATTTACCGAAAAGGCCGCAGAGGAATGGAGACAAATCTACAAAGCCCTCCAACTTTTGGAGTTCCTGATCAAGAATGGATCTGAACGTGTCATTGATGATGCCCGTTCTCACCTCACACTGCTCAAGATGCTGAGGCAATTTCACTTTATTGACCAGAATGGCAAAGATCAAGGACTCAATGTCCGTAACAGAGCCAAGGAGCTTGCAGATCTCCTAAGTGACGTCGAGCGTATTCGAGCAGAACGAAAGAAGGCCCGGGCAACTCGAAACAAATACACTGGAGTTGAGGGTGGGGGTGGACTAGGTGGCTCAGGATTGTCTAGCAGCAGTCGATATGGAGGATTTGGCAGCGAGGAGGCCAGCGGGGGAGGTGGTAGTAGCCGCGAATACGGGGGATACAGTGGTGGTGTATACGGAGATGGAGGTGGATTTGGTGGACAGACCAGTGATTTCCAGGATTCTGGCAGCCGGGGAGCTTCTGGTGGTGGTGGAGGGGGCCGAGACCGATTCGAGGAATACGACGAGTACGATGAGGGAGCAACATCTACACCAGGACGGAGGCAGCCCGAGGCTTCATCATCTTCTGCGAGCAGACGAAAGACAACAGAAAGACCTGCTGCCAAGAAGGCAGAACCACCTAAGAAGAAACAACCTGAGGTCGACCTATTCTCTTTCGATGACCCAATACCAACATCTGCTCCAGTTGCTGCACCAGCTGCTTCCAATGCAGTAGATGACGACGACGATTTCGACGACTTCCAATCCGCAACCCCTTCAGCGCAAGCACCCGCTCCATCTTTCCCTATCGCAGCACCAACTGCGACGACTACATCCAGCACCCAATACGCCGCCCCTCAACCAGTCTCTGCTCCCAAAGCCGCCAACTTGAGCGATCTAGTTGGCTTCTCATCCATCTCACCAGCATCAAGCGCAAACCCCACACCAGTTAATTACTCCGCCTTCTCTCCACCAGCAGTTGCTCAACAACCCCGACCAACAGCCTACCAAGGCTCCCAGCCAAACTACTTTACATCCGTCCAAGCACCCTCTCAACAAGCAGCCAAGCCAGCATCAGGAGCCTCATCCGTCACATCTCCAGCAGGAGCAAAGCCCGCCGGCGGAGATGCCTTTGGCTCGCTCTGGTCAACAGCAAGCGCAGGTATCAAGAAGACAAGCACACCCACATCTGGCCCTGCTCTTGGCCAGCTCGCTAAAGAGAAAGCCAGTGCTGGCATCTGGGGCGCTCCGGCAGCAAGCTCCACACCTCTACAAACGCAAAAGCCAGGCCAGAACCAACAACCGCTGGGCAATGGCTTGGATGATCTACTGGGATGAATTGGTGGTGGATCATATATGGTTTAGGCGCTTATTTAGATAATGGCGCATAAAATACAGTTATTCTTTCGAGCTTTGTGTCATATGCTATTTTTATTCACAGACAAATGGGAATTCGTTTTGTTGCATCAACCTTCTCTACAATCTCTTTCTATCTCTTCATATGTCATTTTTAGTTGCAAGTTTTCTAGTTCTGAACTTGTGGAATGACTAAAGCAGCATTTCCTTATACTAGGTTCGTGATGGGACATTCGTGTTTACGTCTACCTTGAGGTAGCTTTAGTAGCGGATATAGAGTGCTCCGTATAAATAACCTACTTCAGTGTTCAACCTACTTTAACCCAGGCCTGGGCCTGCGCCAGGGAATTGGAATTTGAATATGAAGTTGAAATTAAACTTACATATTCGCCGTTAGGAGTGTGACTATCCAAGTAAATCTCACCAGATTCACTTTTCTGATTCAACGTCTCCTGGACTTCAGTGCTTCACTCACTCTCTTACCTAATCCGAATTCTCCTATTCATATTATTCAATACAATTCAAACCCTCCGCCCTCACTGCCATTCATCAAAGCTAAGGTGATGATTCGGATTCCTTCACCGCACAACCCGCCCGATCAAAAAAAGAAAGTCGTTCTATAAATAGCCAGTGCGCAATTCCAATTCCGATTCCAATTCTCCAGAGATGTCCTCGTTGACATAGCTCACTACGCACTAGGAAACATGGACGTGCTGAGGTAGGTAAGCTAGGCTGGAATTTTAGAGAGAGTGGCATAGGTTTAGGAAGTTTAATATGAAATACTTTCGATAGTAGATACTCAATATAAATTTTGAAAGCTAGTTCTCTAGTTTAAATTCGTGGGTGTGCTCCTTCTTCTATTTTTTTTTCCAACTAGCATGTTCTTTATTGACAACAAAGTTCCCCATGACAGCAGTCTTACATTTGACAGTGATTGTCTCTCTCCGTAGTCAGTTCCCACGCTCAATCCCACTTACATATCAAATTCCGTAGAGCCAGCACGGCTAAAAGTTGTCAGTATGAATGTCTAAATCTCGTTGAATAGCATGATATAGCAAAAAGTATGATATACTTGTATGAACGAGTTGTGGAGTACGGTTGTTCTTGTTTCCGGGCATTGTGTCAACGGAATCGGATGATGGAGGAAAATACCAGGGAGGCTGGAGGGAGTATTTATCCTGTGGATACTATAATTTTATACTATCGTGAACAGTAAATAATTTGAGCGGTTAATTCAGGAGTTCCTGTCTTAGCGTTGAGCTTTGGGCGATAATTCCTTGAGACTTGACGGTGGTTTACCTTGACTCCACGCTACTCTAAACTTGGAAGTAAAAAAAAGTTCAGTGAAAGTAAGTCAAGAACACTAGGGCTAGTGAATATTATAAAATTCCTGTAGTCTGCAGAATTAAGGCACCAAATGCATTCACTTCTTACAACCAGCAACTTTCGGGATGAGGTATTTTGAACCCGATCTCGAACCCCTGGGAGAAAAAGTATATATAACATAGCTTGAAGCAAACTTTGACGGTACCGCGAAAAACATCGCGATATCAAACCTGCCATGGGGTTCGTTGAGCTTGGACTGAGGTGTTTATAGCTTTCCCTCTTCTCGTCCTTTTGAGTCAACTATATTATATGTGTTCTCATCTCCATTGCAGAAGATTGAAAAGATCCGTTACAAGTGTTAGATTTCAAGTCGAAATAGACTGCTGGCGACGTATTTTCTAGATATTTGGAAATTTGGTAACTGTAAAGAAGTATGGCAGCAAAAAGCAAATTTCCAGAAGTTGACAACAGTCATTTGTGGTATGCTACTCGTGTTAAAAGAGGGTCATCTGAAAGGACGAGTTCACATCTTCGCTTCTTCTGAGGATGAATTACGCTCGTGTTGTATTGAGAAGCTGGGTTTGAAGTAGGAGAGCAAGGATGATGTTTTAATGGTTAGGCATACAAGGAGATGTGTGACAATTGTAGAAGCCAATAGCAAGGCAGAACGGCCTTGGGCGTTGCTTCTACAAGTACCGTACCTGATGAGCTTAGCCAGTTTTGTCAGCGAAGACTCACCTTGCTTTTTTTCACAGATATCCTTATTCGCTTAGTCACAACAAAGGTGGAGCGAAAAGCAGAAGGTGGATGAATAACAGTAAGACTTATCATGGGTATCTAGATATATATCACTCAAACAATAGTCCACTCCAACAACCTTCAACTCATCAACGATACCCGTAACACTTTTATCCAAAACCCACAAGTCAGCTCAAGGGACGCATCATTAACAAAACAAAAACCAAAGCCAGCAATACTCAGCCCCTCTACCTGCCGAAATGCTTCTTCTCAAAGTATCTCAGCGGGATATAAGTAATAGCCGCAAAAGCAAACGCCAACTCAAAGCCAACATCTCCACCATACGCCGTACCGCACAATTTTCCGATCGGGCCAATAAACCAAACCTGCGACATTCCAAGCACAGCTCCCATAGCACCGAAGAGGAAAGCAGTGACAGCTGCGATTCCAGGCGGGAGGAGTTTGGCGTCCATGTAAATAGAGGGATCATAGCCGGAGAAACCTCGCTTGTAGATGACGTGCTCGGGGATAGAGATACCCTCGTAGATGGCAAGCCAGTATGCGATCAGCAACATGAAGTTCTCGAGCACGTTTTCGAATTGTCCGTAGCCTGGGATGGCGATGGCGCAGTAAATGAGCGTCCCGATGAATGTCCACACGAAGCGGGGGACGCGCTGGGATTTCTTGGCGAGGAGTTGGAGGGAGAGGCCCACGGAGTAGATGTTTGGGCAGTTGTTGGCGATGATGGAGAGGGCGAGGATGACGAGGCAGAATTTTCCGAAGTGGCCCAAGGGAGGGACGATGACTGCGGCGAGGAGACCTCCGATGTGCGAAGAGTGGTAGCCTTCCATGTAGATGTTGTCGCCGTCATTTGCGGCCATGGCTGTAGCTACCGTAGCACCGAGCATCTCAGTGAAGAGAAGTGGGAATGCGAGACCGGCGTATGTCCAGCTGAAGATGGACTTTCTCGAACGGTCCACTGGTTGATAGACCGTGTAGTCTGCGGCATACGATGTCCAACCGGTTGCGAAACCGAAAACACTCGCAGCAAACGAGAGAGCAGATCCAGCCTCTGAAAGTCCTACGCCCATTGGGATGTTGTAGAAGTGACCGGAGTGAGCAAATTCTCCGAGGACGATCATGAAGATGATGAAGCAAGGAATCCAGGAGTATCGCTCGTAGGTGTGCACAATCTTGTATCCGAAGAGAGTGACCAAGAAAGTTGCGGCGGCAATGACAATGATTCCCGCCCATCCTGGCATGGATGGATTGACGGCGTGGAAGAGTTGGGCTCCAACGATGACATTTACTGCACTCCACCCAACACAAGCCAATACGTTCAACACAGCAACGATCTTAACACCGTAATACTGCCCAAAAAGTCAGCGTCTTGTTCATTATACTCAATTTCTGATGCAGGGACTTACTCCGAAGAAGTAGCGGGACAAAACCATCTGTCTCAAACCGAATCGTGGGCCGAAAGTGGAAAAGAAAGCAACCGGGATTATACCGAGGAGGTTCACGAAGAGGATGATGAGGATCGTATCGACGTATCCGAGGAAGAAGACAGGGTAGGCCAAAGCACCGATAGCGAAGGACGAGACAACCATGTTTGCTGAGAGCCACATAGTTCCGACTTGGGAAACTGGAGCAGTGGATCGCTCGTCGCTGGGAACCCTTTCGATACCTCTCTGCTCAACACCCATCTTTCCAGCAAATCTCTGTGTCTTCGCGTACCAGGAATCGCCGACAACGAAAGTCTCTGCTGCAATGGCTCCATCGTCGGGAACATAGTCGAGACTATCAACAGTTTTCTCGCCGGCCTCGACATCGGGCTCTTTCTTTGTCGTGAATGGACCCATAGTGAAGGATATCGAAGTACTCTACAATCGAGTGTAGGATCCTAGTCGTTCCTTAAAATGATAGGGAGAAGGGATTGAAGGACGGTTGGATCTCTGTATCAGATCGCTGCTGAGGCTTGACTCTGGCTGGATGTCTGTCTACTTGATAACACCCCCATCTTGGAGGGAGAAGTGGACTGTTATATAAAAATGCCATATCTCTCAAGTGCCACTTGTGCAAGGATTGACGACCAGGGTAGCTTGAGGAGAAGAGAGAGTTACCAAGGGTCCGGCCAACGGACGACGCCGGTATGCATGAGGATGGAGGGTGGACTGGTGGAGGGTGGAGTGCACCGTAAAAGCTCCAACCAGTCGGCAAAGTGTTTTGGTCGGAAAGATGAACCCTGCCCGCATGGCTTGGACGTCGATTTTAGTCACTGATAAGGAAGCACACGACAACCAACGACACAGAGGACGATGTGAGTGCTAAAGAGCTATCAGCAACGTCTGGCCAGCTCTAGACTCGGGTACTACTAAAAGTGCTAGAAGATTTGCATTGACTAGAACACACCAAAAAGAAGATAGCCAAGCAGTATCAGAACAGAGGGTGTATCAAAACTCCATGGAACGAATTAGCAAAGCAGTACGAAGTAGCCCCTACAGTAGTAGTATAATTCTGCTTGCCCGCGATCTTCAAGCAAGGAGCGGGCGATTTCTCATGTCACTCGACGAAGTCTTCATCCCGTTACTTTTGTTATCTGCTGTGCGCCACAACTCCTCGCCTGTCTGTGTCTCTTGACTCTCTTCCCGTCCTTGACAGCCAGCGACCACTCAAGCTTTTTGCTTGGCTCTTGTCTCCCGCCAGGATGCTTACTTCGGTAGCATGCCCTGCCAATAATCATCCGCGTGGTATTGCAATATATGGAAGTGCACTTCTGTGAAGGTTGTCGGCGGATAGCTAGAACGATCCAAAATCGCGGCATCCGGCGCTCTATGAAGCTTGAGTCTGCCACTCGAAGTTCTGCGTTGCTGCAGCCACAATACTCAATGCGGAAGGACTTGGTGGGACTGTGCTGCTGGGTGGCGATGTTCTGCATGCAGGTTCGCGTGAGGGCGTGTGCAAGGGAGAAAGAAGCCTGCCAGTTGGTTTCGAGATCTTCGTTTCCTCGTGTCTCCAGGGATGCTGTCCATGTGTAGCTGTAGATGTAAGATGGCTGTTTGGGAGGAAGATTCGAAGTCTGTCGTGCAAAGTCGCACTGGATTCAACGGCTTTAGACTTTGTGATGGGTTTCGCAAAGCGGGGTGAGGAATTAGGGATGCATGTGCGAGGTATGAATTGCGACAATTCAGAAAGCAGCTGAAAAGTACTTTTGGATCGTCAACTAATGCTATTGCGGAGTCTGACGGTATGTACGATGCACTTGACGATGATAAGAAAAAGAATGCATGAAGCGCCGACGACAACAACCAACAACAATTGCACTTGAGGAAGGCTGGCCTTGCCGAAAGAGAACAAGCGAGGAAATTGGGAGATCCATGTCTCATCTTTCCTTCTTCCAAAGCTTATCATCTCATCCATATTGGCTGACCACCTTCGACCATCTTTCGTCCTCAATACAACCTCACGATCTTCATATTCCAGCCTTGCAGATCGAGTCCAGGCTGGTACGGCCAATCCGCTCTTTGGTAAAGTTCAGGGAGGGCGGCGGCAACCTACAGATCTGTGGCCGGACGCTTCCCTCCCCCTCCCACTTCCCTCCTGACGTCCAGCCACTGGATTTATCCCGCCCTGCGGACGAATCAGCATCAACTTTCGTATCGAGGTTGCATACCAACCAATTGGTATCGAGTCCTCGAGGTGTTTGCTTTTCCTCACTCCTCTAGATACTCGCCTGCTGAAGCTGATCTTCAGCTATCGGAGTCGCCCGGTGGCCTCTCAAAGTCAACAACACCCTCGTCAAGATCGCTACTCTCAGCCGCAAACTCATTCATGGCTGTTGTTTCACGTTTGAATTTTTGGAAATTGGTCTGCATACATTTATGGAGACGGCTGGATGCAGGCATGAAAAACCAAAGAATTTATGTTTCTATCTTTCCTTGCATACTCATCCTCGACGTGAGGACCTCCCCTCTTCTCCACATGTAGCTTCTTGAGTCCATCGAAGAGTACTACTGCAAGAATCCATGACAGCGAAGAATTGATATGCATCAATCCGATCATGTGGCCGACTTATGTTCGTGCCTTGCATATGCTGGCTCCCGGCATCTCGATGCTACGATCCGAGAAAGTGCACCTTGCTCTCTTTCAAGATTTGGACGACCCGACTGCTCACCGTACTATTCTCCAGATCGAGATCTGTATTCTATCGAAAAACTTATGGGCCGAAAGAGCGGAGAATCCGAATAATCTGACCCATCGTCACCTCTTGTGCCTTTGAAACGCTGCAGACTTTTCGACCTGTCAGTTATATCGATCCAGACCAAGTGAGGTACCGAAGGATCGTGGAGCGAGGCAAGGGATCAACAACGACATATCCGGAACCTGCAAGTCTGCATTTGCTTGCTGCAGGTTTGTTTCGAGGGTGGGAAACAAAGGGTTTCTAAAATGTCTACTCTATCATTCACACCGCTATAATTCTACCCCAGACACTCCCAAAATCAGCAATCCCCCATCCCTCTCCAAACGCCAAACCATCCAATCCCAAAAGAAAAAAGCCCAAGAAAATCTAATCTCATCTCATTCCAACCAAAGGTTCTCAAAGCTTCTTACTCATAATCCAATCCGTCTGTACACAATCCCCCATCTTAAAATCATGCTCTCCAACTTTCACATACCCCAATTTCTTATACACCTTCTGCGCCTTGAGATTCTCCTCCCACACGCCTAACCAAATCGTCACAAAGCCCTGCTCCCTCGCCAATTCCTCAACGCGGTTCGCCAACTTCTTCCCAATGCCTGCCCCGTGACAGTCCTCTGAGACGTACAAGCGCTGCAGTTCAACCGTCTTCTCGACGCCGGCGAGACACGGTTCCGTGGTACCTCGAGTCAGCTGCGAGAAGCCCACGACGTGATCGTGAGAATCGGTCGCGACTAGCGTGTCGATGTTGGGGTTTGAGATGTCGGCCGTGACGGCTGTGTTGCTGTATGCTGATTTGAGATATGCTTCTAGATCCGCGGATGACAGCGAGTACCCGAAGCTGGCGGCGAAGACTCGTGACCCTAGAGATGCAATTGCTTCAACATCTTTGGCTTTGGCGGCGCGAATGGCGAATTCCCGCCTTATTGGCGATGTTGATTCTGGCATTGTTGCGGAATGGGTCAGACGGAAGCGCGGGTGGTTGAGATTGTTAGGTCGGAGAGCTTGTAGGACTTGGCGGGATTGGAATTTGGACGCTTGCTTTGCGAGATACATGATACCTTTTTATATTGGATGCAAACGCTAAGGGTTATGAGTCAGAATATCTTCTCTCTTGTCTCGTTTCTCTCGTGTATCACTGACCGAACGTATTACAGCACTGAAAATGTTTTCTCCTTTAGGTTTGGACTTACTCAGACCTGACATGAAGGGCGTGGGCGTGCCTCTCCATACTCCGTACTGGCGGGGAATTAACTTCTCACAAGCGAGGCAAACTGTACTGGACCCCGAACCACCTTTACTTCTCTTACACACTTCACGGATCAACATTATAGTTAAAGTACCTCATTGAAAATCTTTCAGAATGTTCTCTTACTCCTACTATTACGAATTGCGAGTGAGGTACATGATAATTGTAAACATATATAATTACGATTTCATTATGAAGGGAAAGCCAGTCAAAACCAAGCATCCTAATTCCCCGCTGGAGAAGGGCGTGGAGGTCCAAGACTTCCTTACCCCCTGTTATTGCAGCCCAAAGAGGAACTTCGAGCCGATAGAACTCCGTCTCCGAACGCCGAGAAGACGGCTTCTCCAGTCATAACCCAACAAATTAACAACGTTCGAGAAGCACATAACCAGGCACATAACATAACTAGGTAAGAAGAGTTTCCATACGTTATCAGGTGTGTGTCAGTTTAGAATCTTCTACAAGAGACTTGTACATTCTTACAAAGGCTACCTGTTTCCATCTTCTTTCACCAAGTTGCCTCAACCCCACTTCTGCCTCTATCTCGAGATACACCTAATTCAACTTCGAGTCCTTGTCACGAGAGAAAACCCTCACTTCCATTAGAATTAGAGCTTGAGATTTCACTTTGCTACATTTCACAATCTCGAAAATTCAAACACGCAATCATGTATCTCCGAGCAGCTCACACTGACATGCACCTCCCAACCCTCTACAAATTCATCGTCAACAACCCCCTCGGGATATTCACAACCTCCCTGCCCTCGCCCAACTTCCACACCATCCAAAGCAGTCACATCCCCTGGGTTCTCGACATCCCAGACTCCGACTCCGACTCCGACTCCGACTCAAACTCAGAAACTACTCCCGCACCAAAAGCCCGACTACGAGGACACCTCGCGCGCGCCAACCCCCAAACCAAAGCCCTAATCGAAACCGCCACCCAAACATCCTCCAACACGCTCCAATCCGAAGTAATGATCCTCTTCAACGGCCCCTCGCACCACTACATCACGCCCAAGTTCTACGTTGAAACCAAGCCCACCACTGGCAAAGTCGTGCCCACGTGGAACTACAGCGCCGTGCAAGTCTACGGGACAGCCACGATCCACTTCGACACCTCGTCACCCGCCACTGGCGAGTTCCTCACAACTCAGATTAACGATCTGTCGAAGCAGAGCGAGGAGAAGGTTTTTGGATTCACGGGGAAGGATGGGAGGGAGAAGGCGTGGAGTGTGGATGATTCGCCGGAGAGTTATGTGAAGTTGTTGAAGAAGGCTATTATTGGGATTGAGATTGAGGTTGAGAGTATTGCGGGGAAGTTCAAGATGAGTCAGGAGTTGAAGGAAGGGGATAGGGAGGGTGTTGTTAAGGGGTTTGAGGCGTTGAGGACGGATGAGGGTGATGAGATTGCGAGGACGGTGAGGGAGAGGGGTGAGAAGGCGTAGTGGATGAATGGAATGTGGAATGGGAACTCCATCTTTGGATTTTGGTAATTTGAAGAGTTAACAATTTCTTCTTGCGAATGTTGAAGCGTGCAAGGGCTGAATGAGATCTACCTTTCCTACATATGTACCAAAATAAACACCTCGCTTAATTTTTCTCATCGTCTGCTTCACTTCAAAAGGATCAGAACATGCGCCGCCCGCACTATCCTAGTAGATGGGTATGTAAACAAGCGTCGATCCGAATATTTTTAAGCCGACGCAAATTGTGCCAGCGTGTGGGAGTGATAATGAAACAAGAAGGTGAATAGCGGAGGGTCTTTATCTCGAGAAATGACTGGTGAGATCAACTCACACCGAAACCAATTTCAAACGACCATGGGATTCACATCACAATTCTGATCAAGGCCCTTGGGAGCTTCACAACACTTCGCAAAATATGACAGACAAATTATTTAGGATAATTTCACATGTAAGAGTTTCTATGATTTGTGTGAAGTGACGAGGGTCTGTAAGTTGTAGCTCAGTATGCTCCGATGCTAATGTGTTAATACTGACGAGAGGGTACTGACTTGGTAGGTAGACGTGTCGGCTGAAGACGGGGGAGAAAATCAAAAGTAAGTGTGCCAAAGGGCTCTTCGTTTGTGTGCAATTACGCACTTGCTACCCGTATGAATACAAGCAAACGCCATCAACATCGTAATGTGTCAAGATCCCCTTCCCTTTTCCATGTAACAGCCAGGCCCAAGCAAGAGAGACAAAAAAAGAAAAGAACAAAGAAGATAGTAAGCCTCCAAGCTCAAGAGTAAAATTGACTCTTCTGGAAACTCTCCACGCTCATATCGCCCGCCTTGCCAGTGACAACAGGTGCCTTAGTCTGGCTCGTTAGGCTGTTCGTCCTGCTTCCGCTTTGGCTCGCAGACTTGATCTCAGCGATTGGTCCACCTGGTCTTCTGGCTACCTCGAGGTAAACACCTGGAAGATATCCCATGCGCCCATCTCGGGCACGACATCTCCACCATTCGCTCGGGTTGCCCATGGGATCACTCTTGCTCAACACAGCGACCAAGTCGCCCTTCTTGACATCCAGGTCAATCCCCTGCACTGCCGCTCCCGCCTCTGGCGTGAAGTCGTACAGAACTCTGCAGAAGTCAAGCTTGGAGGGATCGACTTGCGCTTGTATTGGTTGACCATCCGGCCCAATCTGCATCTGTCCTGATGCAGCCAGTCTGCGTTGTTCTTCCTCTTGCGATGCTGCAAGCGCCTTGATGAGTTTACCCATCAGGTATGGAAGACCGAACGCAGCGGCCAGGAAGAATAGGAACGGCTTCTTGCTTGGACGTGGTGCTTGGGCCGGACTGCCATCTGGGTGGAATTTCCGGCCCTCGAAAGAGGCAAAGGCGCTGGGTGTCAAAGCCGTAGCGTCTACTGGTGGTGGTCGTCCAGTTATCTTGGCAAATAACGTCCGCAGCCATCTCATCAGTGTGAATATCCCCAGTATCGATCCGAGTGTGTTTCTAAGGTTTCCAAACTGTTCCGCAACAGAAACCATTGCTACGAAAAGTTAGCCTTCTGCACCAGTTCGCTCGTGAGATATAGAACTTACCAAAGAAACTGGAATGAGTAGCCATGTATGTGCTCTCCAGCATCTGGGCAAATCCACCGAATGCCCCCACTATACTCTCGATGATCTGGAACGTCGCCTGGGTGCTCTGCGTGAACCCATTCGTCAAGCTATTGGGATCATTGGGATCTCCCTGCATGCCTCCCATCCCACCATACATCCCTCCTCCGTATCCTCCGTAACCCATGCCTCCCATGCCTCCCATTCCACCCATCCCGCCGTACATCCCTCCTCCGTATCCCATTCCACCCATCCCTCCCATCCTTGAATATGGAGAGGAATATGCTGAGCCTATTCCACCGTATGGAGATGCTACGCCGCCGAGTCTATTCGCGCCGTAGGGAGAGTACGCAGATGCGTTTCTGTTTACCGCGGATGTGAGCGATGACGGCCGTTCAGGGACGGCTGGTGCACCGGCTGTAGCAGTCGAGGTCGTCGTAGATACTGGGCTTGTAACAGAATTACCTGTGGCCATTCCTGATGTTGGTAGACCTGGAGAGTTGCGTGGATTGTCAGCGTCTCTCTTCAAAGCAAAACGACGAGAAATGTCCGAGGATAACAAACCTGAGCTTGCGCCTGCAGCGGCTGCTCGTTCCCACGGCTTAGGAGGTGATACTGTCGCCATCGTATCGAACTTCGCGAACCCTCTCTGCCTTGGAGGCCCGAATCGACCGTTGGTGAGCTTATCGTCTCGAGTTGGTTGCAGGTGAATAGTCGTGAAGTTGTGACCGAGCGCAAGCTTGTGACGTTCGAAGGCGAGAAGGCCAAGACTTAGTTCTATTAGAAATGTTTTGCGGGGTTCGGGTAACGCCGACAACCAGAAGAAAGACTGAATGGAAGAATTCTTCGACGTGGATGTGGTATGTTAGGAATATCTGTTATTTTTTGTCAATTTCAATTATATTCAGACCGAGTAGAGGGAGAGAGGGAATCCACTACTTCTGATGACTATTTGCGGTTCCTAGGCTCGTGAATTCCCTTCGGAGGCTGGGAACCTCGGCAAAACTATGCCAAGCGGAAGGGCCTTCTTGAAATCTGGGGAAACGGTGGAGCATACATAGCATACAAGTCCAAAGGCAGGAAGGGCCATAGATCTCTTTTACTGTTTGGTGCCTTGGTTTATGAGGTTTACGAGGTTTACGAGGTTTACTTTCATTACAATCTCATCTCTTACTCTTTATTGTTCTCAAATCATCTGGAGTTCTGAAGCAAGAACAGTCAATCACAGAAAGCAAAGGCAGAGTCAAGTCAAGGCGACTACGATGTGTGTACGCTCTTGCGGTCTATGTTTCTGCCTATGCTGGGAGAAACAATGTTATCAGTCATATATGGGAGAAAATTCCCAGTTGTACTTTCAAGAGTTATCAACAGTTTCTTATGTTCTCCTGCTCTTGACCAATATCTCGCTTACCGAGGCAAGGAAGAAAACATCACGAGTAAAATGGATCAATTGTAGAACTTATCCTGAATTCAATTAAAATTGACAGTATTTTGGACCTTGAGTCTATGCCAGGTCCAGGCCTTCGCGGTTGGTTTACGGATACCAGCTGACCTAGTGATAGGAAGTGCTTTGCCATTGTACTTACCAGGCCAGTTGGTATTGTGAAAGCGCTTGTTTCACCAAAGTAGCAAGCAAAATCTTGGATTTTGAAGGATTTCTGGTACTCAAGAGCAATTGCGATCCCACCTTGAATTAAACTAGCAGCAACTAAACAATACAATACACCCGACCATTTGCCTCTTACTTCAAGTCCGCAAAAGCCGGAGCCTTCGTAGCCATGAATTCCTTCCAAGTGGTGAGTTTATCGACTAAGACCTAATCACCACGTCAGTATATAATTTACCATTTCAAGATCAATCAACTTACCGAATGACTCTCGTCCAAACTTGCTCCACCATAGTATCCAAACTCAGACAGAAGTCTCATATTCTGGAGCAACTCCTCTCCCACCTCGCTGGTCATGCCTTTAGCAGCCAAACCATCCTTGTAGACTTGATGAGAAAGCTCAACAGCCTTAGCAGTCTTTCCAGCTTCAGGGAACTGCTCTTTGAACTCCTTGACAATCTCGTCTATGGTGTAGTAATCTGTGGCGCCATAGATGCGCTTGCCAAGGGCTTTCTCGCGGTTGAGAAGGATACCCTTGACGAACTTTCCGACGTCTTCGGCGGTGTTGAGGAGTGGGATTGGTGCGGATGTGGGGATTGGTAGGGCGAGAGTCCAGTCGTTGTTGATTTGACGGAAAGTCGATCCTGGGAGGTTGGACATGTAGAAGCCTGGCATGAAATATGTTGCTGGCATGCCGGTGCTTCGAATGTATTGCTCGATGTGGGCTTTGGAATCAAAGTGGAGTACTTTGGTCAGAACACCCTTGGTGACTAGATGGGGTCAATTATAGGCCATCATGAATCACAGAATATCCCTACGTTCTGAGACGTTCATCAAACTGCTCCATACAAAGTGCTGAACACCAGCTTCTTTTGCAGCATCCGCCATCGCCTTCCCCTGCTGCATTTCAACATCGGCGCTGTGGCTCTCCCAGTAATTGGTAACTGCAAAGACGGCGTATGCTCCCGTCATGGCATTTTGCAAAGTAGAAGTATTATTGAGATCGGCCTGGTGCACAGGTTTAGCGAGTTAAATTTGGAGGATCAGTGAGGAACGTACCGCAACAGTTTCGGCTCCTAGAGATTCAAGGGCTTTTGAGGATGGCTTGGAAACATCACGGGTGACGCCGCGAACTGTCCAGCTTTCTCTCATCTTCGCATCTCCGAGAATTGCCTTGACTACTGAGCCACCTTGGACTCCAGTGGCACCGAATACTACGATAACTCTCTTTGCTGCCATTTTCTCTGCGAGGGATGTGGTGCGGTTTTGCGCTTGTGAATATCTGAGAAGCGAGATTTGTATTGTTGCTTTTGGCTTGCTGTGAGTTCTGAGTTGAGCGATATAATATCAAGTCTTGGTGATAGCGGATTGAACGATGGGAGAATGGGATAGAGTTCGATACTTATACTTCTCCACCTAACTGGTTTGTACGTGTATTCTCCTGTCATCTCCAAGCTGAAGTTCTTAGCCTTGGACAGCCTTGGATCCCCTCATTCGCTAGCCCAGTCTGCAACTGGGCCAAGATACGACGGATGACAAAGGACTGGCCGGTTTATGGACTCTTACATGTTACTCATTAGGCTTAGTTGCAAAGCCTGTTGGAACATCCTCCTGAGAGAAGGCAAGCGGGGAAGAAACCCCTCCAATCAGCCACAAGAGACTCCGACGGGCATCCACTTCATCGCGACGCCGAGAGCGAAAAAGCGAAGACCTGGATGCTTTTATAAGCAAGGCTGCAGACTGCCAAAGTCTCCGAAATGTGTGCGGGTTCGAAACTCTGGCTTTCATTGGTGGCCGGAATTTTTAAGGAAGAGCGCTGGCTGACTTCGGCTGACCAATTTCGAGGCCACTGCAAGATCGGGTTTTAGGTCCATCGCTGATTTCATCGTCCATGGCACATTGTGCATCTTCTCTAATTCAACATCCATCATTCCGACCCCAAACTCGGCTTTCGGTCGCTGCAATTATCCTGAATAGGAATTATCTTGACCTGCAAGTATTTACTTTACTGTGTCATCAAGTGTTGGAAGTTGCTTTGTCACCGTCACGGTTTTTCAAGCGCAATCCTTGCTGCATGAGCTGGCAACCAACAAGACCAACACGCAAAAGTTTGGATAATATGAGTCGATCCCTCGATTCAATTAAGTCGAAACTCTCTCTTTTGTTATTTCTGTTGTTTTCTCTTCCGTGAGGAAAGCCTGCGTCTATTTTCAGAGATCCGCGATCGTTTATGCCCGCCTAGATCTCTTCTACGCGCCCGGCAGAGACCTCTGCAGACATGCCTGTACAGCCTGCAGTTGTACAGTTCCACCAGACGAGATAGCACCTAGACAGGATATTTCTATTTATCAGCAGCCTAAACCGAATAGAAGGTCTTCGGCGGCTGTGCTGCCAATCGATGTGATTGATGAGGGGCGGCCAGTTTGTCGGGCCCTCTTACACTGGCTGGCTAGGCGATGGAGGACACTTGTAACCTTGCGGATGGGGGCTGTTCATGAACTTTATTGCTTCTGAAGGATCTCTGGCAAAAGTTGAAGAGCTGTTTTCTAGTGGGGTAGTTGGCCTTGGCTGTTGGTTTTTTGCGCGGTCTGTCCAATTACTCGAGAGCGGAAGTTCACCACCTGCTTTTTCGAGAATTTTAGTAATACCTGCATATGAAACGGGCCTGCAGGAGAATTATAGGCGCCGGTCTGCCTTGCAGTGGGCCGACTTTAAACTCTCTTTTTATTTCGTTCATAAAACACAGTTCCTCAGCTCGAAGAGTTGTTCAGTATTGCATCTTCTATATAATTTTTGGGCTTTAACGACATGTCAAGTACGAATATGTCAAGACCTGGCAAGAAGCCAGACTTGGTAACTGTCCGGGCCTTACGAAGTGAGAGTGATCCGTCTCTATTATCCAGGAATACGGGGAGCCTGGGACCATCTCACAAGGAGCCTGCTTTGATCACATCGAAATGGACTATTGGATGGCAGACACCAACTTTGATGATAGCTTCATATGCCCTTGGTATTGAAATCTCCCACTTGCAAAACATCTGTACTGACAAAAATGTGCAGCCCTGGCAATTGCAATTGCACATTTGCTGCTCTTCCGTTATTTGGACGGTAGAGAAGCAGATGGTCCGAATCGTGTTGCTCCCCAAGCATATATTGCAACAGCCTCAAATATTCTCGCAAATGCATTTGGATTCTCTCTGAGAGCTTCCTTGACTGTAGCCTTTTGCCAATATCTCTGGCTGTTATTTCGAGCTCAAACCATGAAAGTTTCGACCATCGAGCTCTTGTACTCAATCCGAACAAACCCTTTTCAGTTATTCCGAGGAGCTGTTTTACGAGCTACACCAACATTGTGTGCAATTGCAACTATCATGTGGCTGTCTCAGATTGCCAGCAGCTTTCCTCCTGGAGCCATTACCGTCACAACAGCTCAAAGAGTTGATTTCAGTACGGTGTCCGTTCCATCTTTCAATGCTTCCTATGTAAGATCAAGAATTTCCCGATATCTACCTCCGATGATCAAGCTGACTCTGGCAACTAAAGATGGGTAACGGTTCTGGTTCTGAAGCAAATGCGAATTCTCTCATCACGCTTACGATAAGCGAGTCTGGAGACGGCTTTCTTCCTGGGTCAGTATCCATGCATTGAACTTTGCTGCCAGACCTCGCTGATCTTAGGTTCTCAGTGATTCTAATTCCGAAAAGTCATCAAATCTCATTAATCGCCTGGCCCGTCAGGTACTTGTCGCCGGAGAGGCCTTTCCCTTGCCATCCCCATGCGGCATAAATTGCTCATATACCACCCAATTTGAGGCACCATATTTCCAATGCAACAAGTCAACCAAGGCAAATATTCACGGCGTCCAAGATTCACTCAACATCTATTCTGGCCTGTGGTTCTCGCCCCTTGCTCCTCGATCTCGGTTCGGAGGGCCAAGGTACAATGGAACCTACACGCAGGCAAATTTCAACAGCACTACACTTACACCAGTCTCATTCAACAACAATACGGGAAACGGTACGATTTTGGTGAATGTACAGGAAGAGAATACCATTTGTGCACCGGGTCGAGCAAAATATACTATCCACAACAAGTATCAAAACAACATACATACTCGAAACGTCACACGTGAGCCCATTGACCGGCTGGTAAACTTGGCAATCACCACGCATGATGGAATTGTAATAGTTCCTAACTTCACGCTGAACAAGAACAGGACTTATGGGACAACGCCTGCGAACTGGAGCACATCTGCACTAGACTTCTACAGGGACAACAACATGATGGCTATCTTGTCTGCCATGATGTCTTGGCTGCATGGGGACTTCCGTGCATCATTGGCCCAAGTTCAAAAAGATGATACACTTGACATTGAGTACAAGATGGCTTGGCATGAAGCAGTGTTCATAGGGACCGATGGAGTCTCAACTAGTGATGGAGGTGCGTGAATATTACTTCGAGGTCTTTCTTTTAATATAATACTGACATGGCCTTCGAACAGCTCAAAACAAGACGGTTATCGACAGCACACGCTTCAACTCAATATTTGCTGAATTCCAAGACAACAATGCACCATTGTTCAACATCACTGCAGATATGCTGAACGACTATGTCCTGAACGCAACAACTTCCATGATGTCAGCATACGGACGGTGGAACACCACAGCCAACGCAACCACATTCACCACTCTCAACGTCTATAGCTTCTCAGAACCACTCAACCTAATCATTCCCTATTTCCTCACTTTGCTCGTCTCGGTCCCTTTTGTTGTCATGGGTTGCTTGGCACTCATGAAGAACGGCGTCTCTGCGACAGACGGCGGGTTCATGCAGCTCATCACCACAAACACAGGGAGTGCTATTCTCGACAAAGCAGCTGCTGGAGGCTGCCTGGGAGGAGATGAAAGCGCACCACAGGAGCTGAAGGATCTGAAGATTAGGTTTGGGGAGTTCATCGGGCGGGATGAACCTGGTTGGGTCAAGCGGGCAGGCTTTGGTGTTGATAGCGAGCTGACTTCCCTGACAAAAGGAGCTGACTATGGCATTGCGAGATGGATCTAAACGTCGTGTTTGTTATTGTATTCAGGCTGTTGTCATACTCACCAGTAAGGCAGAGCTTCGAAGACTTGCGACTTAGTTCATCCCACTGGGCACCCTGAAAGAAGACTTCTTTCTCCCTATCTGCAATAACCTATCTCTGCTTTTCCCACACAGATTCATTAACTGTTTTAACTCACAACGCGTTGCTCAGGTAAGTGTCAAAATAACACATTTACAGTCTCTCATCAGGGCTCCCATGCAACGAAACGAATCCCCCAGCCCAAAACAAAAACAATAAATGAAGCAACCGGTACAGTAACATCATACCAGAGGCAAGATCCCCATAGCTCTAGAGGGCTCGCTCTCTGCTCAATTATCTCTTTGCTGACTTCCCCAAACCTAGATCCGCGTTTACACACCGCAACCTCCCCCAATCGAAGCTTCAAACCGCGCCTTTTCAAAAGAAACACCTGAACTAGCACGCAGACACACGGAAAGCAAGAACATAGTACATATCTCCTCGAGCTTGGTATCGTGAGGAGGGAGTAGCGTACGTCTTCTACAAATCGCCCTCGTCGATTGAGGGCGCTAAAGGATATGAGAGTGTCTCCCAGTACGCTCACAGTAACAAGCACATCGTACTCAACCTCCCAGATCGCACACAAGATATCAGTCATTCGATCAACCATCGAAACCTACAAAATCGCCGCAGACGCCGGACAATTCCCTCTCCCTTTCACACATCGAGTATCTTGGGTAGAAATCAATGTCTCCTAACAGGCTGAGTGGGACATCGAAACAAAACATACGCCAACATCCCGACCACATCCTCTCCCAAATCCACGAGAAACGTAAGCACTGCCACCACTCCGCGCCACATTGAGCACTATATATTCTCCACCTCTACTTCCAAAACAGAGCTGACTCTGCTCCAGCAGCCACCCACCACGCTTTGCGACCTTGCTCCTATGCTGGACGCTCGACGCCGGGAGGATTGACAGATCAGCAAACCTGAGAAGCACACCAAGATGAGATGTGATGGGATGAACAACCACAAGATTCCTCAGAAAAAGCCAAAACCGCCTATCCCCGACATTGCCGATACCAATGGAAGTGGAAATGAAGCACGCAGTCTAGAAGACCGAATTCGAGAACGCGAGGCATGGAGCGAACCGGATATACAATCGTTGACTTCAAGTAATGAAGTCACGGCTCCCTTCTGCAACATTATACATATACACCGGAGCAAAAGCGCACCAGTACAATCCTGAAGACCCCAATCGAGTAACAAATTACGATACTAGACATCTACACGGCCCTCAGATCTCATAGGCAAAGCTCATACCGTATACCTTCCCTCAACCTATGTACGACCTCGTATCATCAACCATGATCAAACAACCACCTACCTACCAAAACCCCCACAAAGCCGAATAAAGCCCTCTCAAAGCCAGAGCCACGAATAAAACACCCAACATCTCCATCGCAGAATGTCCTATCTCATTCCCACAACATGAGAAACTCACCTCCCAAAGACCCAGGAATCCAGACACAAGAAACAACCATCCAAAGAACGATACGATCTCAACCACGGATAGCAGACAAGCAAAGAAGGAGAGAACCAAAGAATGAGAGAACCAAAGAAGAAGAAAAGTCACACCTCCCACCCACGATTTCAACCAGCTTTTAACACCCACGATATCCCAGAACAAGACTCCAGAACATCTCATCCCGGCTCACGAAACGAGCGCTTTTACCCTCCCTGCATTGGCACCCGACATAGCATGGGCCCCACCAAGGAATATCACAAATACCACACTGCATCCAACATCGCAAATCCTTTCTAGGAGGCAAGAGAAAATTGATGGTTCGAGAATACCATGCTCAACGATGGGATTCGCCAACCTGCTTGTTTGCACAGCTACCAAGGAATGCAGGGAGTAAAGTCAGAAAGTTAGAAAGTCAGGAGTCCTAGTCAGGAAATCTGATTTCAACTTCAACTCCAACTTTAATTTTGCTTCTGGATCAAACAATGGACCATCGAAGAGTTGGAGATATTGGAGACATCATTACATCCACTTGGATGTCATTAACCCAACTTGGACATTCAAAAATGGTGGAACTGGATAATGAAACAAAGGGGATTGGCCAAGTTGGCTATTTCGAGAAAGGGATATCACAACGACGATTGTTGAATGTCATGTATCACACAAAAGACATATGTGGAGGAATCTTTTCAAATTCCAAATCGCAAGCCTTTCCGCCATTTTCGGCGCAGCATATCTGGAACCATTCTCGCAACGCAAAACACACCTAGCTACAGAGTTGATTATCCATCCGGACGCCCAGAAACAAGTCCCAGGCTCCAGACCAAGGCCCAACCCATGCAGCACCGTTATCGTCCAGCAAATCCATCAGTCCCTCATCCAGTTGGCGAAAGGTCCAAAAGAACACACCGAGACGGTTCGGTAGGTGGCTCAAGCGATGGTGAAATCCGACTCGCTCCAGGTGTTAGCATTAATCATCTTGTCGATGTCGTTGCTGGTGAGCTTGTCAGGGAACTTCTGGTTCGGAACGATGCCAATGTAAATCTCATCCTTGCGGAAGATGGTTACGATGGTTGTTGTGCCGATAACAGGACGGTTAAAGTAGTCAGAATCACCTCCGGAGGCATCGGCATGAATTGTAGACTTCATGTAGTGGGAGCCAACTGAAAGGCATTCGGCAATATCAATCCTAAAGCGCACATCGTCAGTCATCATTGCGGGGTAGCCTGCAAAAAAAGATTTGTGCAGAGAGGCATATGGTGGATGGGAATATGACTTACTCGCCACACGAAGGCCAGCAAGAACAGCCACCATACTGTTGGGTGCGTGGGATCTTAGCGTTCAACAACCAAACAGCTGGCTGATCACCCTCGAAACCAGTCTTTCCATCAGATGGCATGCCAAACTCGATGAAGAAGATCTTATCAGAGCCGTCGAATCCACCTAATTCACAAAGAGATTAGCGGATGCTGGGACTTGAAAGGCACATAACAAAGCAGAGACTTACGATATGCAACTGAGCCAGGTCGAGAGTAACCGCAATTGTGAGTCTTGCACTCCTCTCCAGTCATGATTGCAATCTCATTACCGGATGGGATGATGGTATCAGCTAGGACCTGGGGAGAAGTAGAACCAGAGGTTCCCTCACTGTTGACATAAGACAAGGATGATCCAAACTTGCTGTTGACGCGTTAGCAGATAGTTTTTTTTTTTTTGGATACTTTATTTGTCGTTTTTTCAGCAGTTGTTTTTTTGATGTTCGAGGCATTTGATAGTGTAGCCCTCAACAAGTGTTGAGGATACAAGTGGAATTGGAGACTTACTAGTCGAAGACTCCCGATCCCTGGCCACCGTGGTTTCCCAAGAACACAATATTATCAGCGGTTTGCGAGACAGAGTCATAGTACGAGGTTCTTGAGTAAGCGTTCTTTGACTTGGCATTACTGTTCTCGAACTTGTTGTCGGCAACGGCGCCAGCTGGAGTATTGGCTGAAGTTGGGGTTTCTAGTATTTGTTAATTCCAATTCAACATCTCGTTCTGATCGTGGTAGATTGGCTGGCATAGAAGAACTTACGTTGATTGGCTGAACTGGCTTCACTCACAATGCAAGTTGTGGTAGAGGTGGTTGCAAGATCGGTTGTAGTAGTTGTTGTGGTAATGTCATCGGCTGCCTTGGTTCCAGTGACAAGGGTAGTTCCTGGAGCGATCGTCGCATCAGCGCCAAACCAGTTGTTCTCCCAAGATTGAACAAGACCATCAATGGTTGCAATCACCATATCCTTCTTGGCGTTATGACGGTTGTCGACCTTCTTGGCAGCCTTGTGATTATGGTGGTGGTGGTGAGTTTCAGACTCACGCTTGCTCATGCTGGCCTTCTCGAGGGTGTAAGCAGCAAATTGCTTCACAGCAATTGGGCCTCTCAAGTGAACAGATAACTGTTGTGTTTCTGTTAGCCATGGCGAACTGGTTTGCAGGTGGAGTCAATGGATAACCTACCTCCTCATTGAAGGGTGTAAGGGAACCACTGAAATGATTTAGCTTTTTGTCACAGGTACCGGACGAGTCCATGGCGATGACGTCCTTGTAGACACCACCGTGCTTTCCGACATTCATGTACTTGACGGACTTGACCTCCTGGCAGTAAGAATTGCCCTCCATCATCTTCGATCCCTTGACGCAGAGATCAGCAATTCCCAATCCGAAGAAGGAGAAAGCAACCACAAGCACCAGGAGAATCTTGTTGACGGCTGTCATGATGAGTGATGATATATAGGAGGAGATGCTGAGAGTATTGTGGGCGTGGCTGTCGTAGATCGACTGACGCGTTGTGCCTCGAGGTGTGTGGATCTTGACTGACCGCGAGTCAATCCGCGGCAGCGAGGAAAAGGATATAGAGGTTTGAAAAGACTCCGTCCGTAACAGCGATCAGCGCATATATGCGCAATTGATGTTGTGAAGAAGGAAAACGATGTTGGTAGGGGAGAGATGGTGGTGATGCTCGAGAGACGTCGGAGCTCGTTTGTTTATCTCATGATAGCTTCAACCTAACTCGAAAACTGAACTCGCCGGTCGCAAATCGACTAGCGGCCGCAACCATGAGCCGAAGTGCTTCCAGGACACAAGGAGCAAGTTAGGCAGGAGCTTCTGGATCTAACCGACCTTCAATACCTAGATGGATGTTGGTGTCCTGCTTGGGAAAAGCGGATTGTCAGGAAACATTTTTAGCAGAATGCAAACACCCAGCCTCAGAGACATCCGGTTGATGGTTTCACAGACAGGACTGGCCGTTTTCTTTGTTCTCTATGGCGCCGTAGAGGAACCTTGAGGAAGGAATTCAAAGCAGACCTTGCACAAAAAACAAAATGTGCAAGGCCTGCTTTGAAGGAGCCATGAAAGACTGTGATGAGGACTTCTTGTTGCTGCTGATGGAAGAAGAAGAGAGAGAAGAGAGCATGTATGGAGAAAAGACATTCTTATATACCTATGTAGCCTCATGGGCGACCACAACATGTGTCTTTTCCGACTTTGGAAGGAGCAATGACAAGGTATGCATGCACTAGTGCCAGCAGCTCTTCCCATCATTGATCCCTCTCCCTTTCACTGACAACTTCGCATCCTCCAGAGCAACAAAGCCAAGCTGAATCAATTCCTTTGCTCCATTTCTTTCACACTTATATGCTTCCGGCCTGTAGTCACTGACACGAGGTCCAGCATGACGTGCAAGCTTCTCGAAAAACATTGCCCTGTGCCAAGTGGTCATATCTCTCAATACACTCCACAACCATGTTTTTTTTAACGCGAGCAGTCAGAGCAGTCATGTTTCCTTTTGATGAGTCATTATTGGGCAAAAGAGTCGGGAGACGTAGTGCGCTTCCCTTGACTGACACATGCCCGAAGCCCAATCCTCTCCAGCAGCCTTCTTACTTAGAAGACATCAGGGAGAGCTAAACTCTCAAAAGACATTTGCCATTTTGCGCTCACTTGAAGTTTATTAAACACGATGAAAGAGAGCAGTTGTTCCATGAAGTCACTAGTTTCTTCAATCCAAGATGCGAAGCACTCGGGTTGTTTGTAAACATTGATCTTTAAGATTTAACTATGTCCAAGAATATCACCGAATATACACCAAAACACCCCTGAATACATCCCGGTCTATGACATAACGCCACCCATCTTGGTTGTCAAGTGCATGGTGGTCCCTGGAACGTAGCAGCTTCCATCGCTGGTTCCAATCGGCTGGGTGGCAGTCAACCAGTAGTTCTCGGATTGGGAGCTGACACAGGAGTTCTCCTTGGATGAGATGGACATGTCATAGTTGTTGCTTCCGATGCTCATGATAGCAGAGTAGTCGAATCCACTACCCTGGGAACGGAATTGTGCCTCACCCCAGACGCCGGCATACGCGCCCGAGACGGCAATGTTATCGGTGACCTCAGCCCAAGCCATTTGGGTGTTGTCTTGGAAAGCGACAATCTGGGACTTTCCTGGCTTGAGGGCAAATGTGAGGGTGGTGCTCGTTGGAGCGAGAGCAGATCCAGAGAGGATTTGCATATCGGGACCGATCTTGTTCCAGCAGTTGATAATCATGGTCTTGGAACCAGTGTTGACAAAGGTGTTGGTGAAGTCATATCCGGATGTGGAGCTGACTTTTATCATGTTCGATCCGTATGGAACGCCACAGTTTCCACGATAGAAATCACCGAGCGCCCCCTCGTCAGCCGAAGGAGAACCAAAAGAGGTGCGAGAGTTGGAGACTCCAATCAAGCCATTCAACAGCGATGTAAGGTCATCGGCGACATCAGAGACGATCGAGCTGGCGCTGACGGTATCAGCAGCGCTGGAAGCAGCCTTTGGAGTGGCAGAGGCCTTCGCGGCGGCAACAGTTGGAGTCGCGACAGCAACTGGAGCTGCGACGGTTGTGCTAGTCTGTCCAGCGGCATATGCGGACTTCCAGTCGATTCCCATGTTATCCCAATCGAGAGACTCCCAGTCAACACTGCGAAGATTGTTAGTCCTATATCCTTCATTCATGAGCATCAAGTGGAGCAGCTCACTCCTTCTTCTGGTGAGCACGACGGTGCAGATGAATGTGAGTAGGACCAGCCACGGCCTCGCCGATCAAGGCGGCCATCATCAAAGTGGAAACAGATGAGCAACGCATTTTCGAAATGGATTCGTATATAGATGATAAGTGTTGTTGTTGTTTGGGAAGTTTTTCCTTGTTGTTTTGCGAGACGCGGGTATTCAAGAATGCAAGAATGGACGAGATCTGAGTCGTGAATAGGGGGCCGTCGGGGTATGAAGGAATGTTCTGAGCGGTGTATTGCTCAAGATATTGGCAAGTGATGTTGCGAATTGGAAGAGAAGGTGTTCAACGGCGACCTTATCCTTATGTCCTCTTGTGGATGAGAGAGGAAGGAAAAGGAGGCTGCATGGCGGGCGGGATGGAGTACATAAGGAATTACAACGCCTGCGGGTGCGGGTGGATCGGTGGGTGGGTGGGAATGGAGTGGGAATTTCATTTGGGGCCTTGGGCGTGCTTGGGTGCTTGCTTGGATGCTTGCTTGGGGGGAAGGGATGCGACCTGGCACTGCTCACTGTGTGTGGCAGCAGCGTGGTGGGCGAGATGGGCAGACAGGGGTGAATGGAAATTGAGATGAACCACGCCAGCAGAGACACGCCGACCAGTGACAGCACAGCATGTCTCAGGCCCAAGATCCGCCAGAACGCGTACCTGAGCAGACCCTGACTGGCTTCTTGGGAGGCCGTCCCAGGGGCTGCTGTGAGTGGCCAGGCACGGCCACCAGGAACAGGGTTAAATCTTGCTGGGACAGGGGCCGCACACCCTAATTCCACCCCAATCCCACCCAGGAACCAGCGACATCCTGGCCTGGTCAAACGTCTCGAGTCCCGATGCCTTTTCTCACAGGCTCTTTTCCCTTCTGGCAGGAGGCCGGCCTGCCAGGGCTTGGGTAAAGTAAAACAAACCAAACAAAAAACACTCCTCATCCGACCACAGCATCTCGTTTCACGCTCGGTGGTCTTGCTGATTCGAGCCACGACAAGCCACGAAAGACATGTCCGTTTCCTCGTCTGGTCTTGGAGCGTGGTGCAACCTGCGTCCTTGCTCGTGGACTGGACAGGATGAACCTATGCTGGCAAGTGGCACTGGAAATTCATACGGGCCTGTGTTCGAGCTGTCGCCAGCCTGCCAGCACAGCATGAATCCTGCTTGATTTGATCCTGGAAAGAAAGTCACTGCTGCAGTGCTGGGCGGCTGAGGTGAGTTGTTGTTACTCAGAGGGATGGATAACATCAGCTCCACAATTGGAATGTCATGAATCAAGGAAAATACCCAGCACTGCACAGGTCGGAGTAAGTCTTTGTCGGCACATGCCACTTACTAGCAGAAGAGCCTTTACAGAGGCTTCATGATGGAGTCAATGCCAACACTCAGATTGGTCAAAAAAACCTGCAAGAAAATCTAGTTGTGCAGGCCTAGAAAGTTTGCAGATGCTGTGAGATATCAGAAGTTCAGAACACATCCGATCACTTACAGCTGTGTGGCTTCCACACTTAATAAACTCCGAAAAGTCTTCGAAGTAGGAAGATGTAGGAAGGAAGACGCCCATCACCTCAACAAAACTGTACATCTCAAACCTTTCGGTCGCCGAATCTTGCATTATCTCTTGACAGTACAGGGAGGGACACAATTGGCCAACACATCAAGCTGTACAGCAGCATGATATGACTGACTGATATCTCATGATTGACTTCAACCCCTCCGGCAGATCACATCAGATCAGTACATCACCAAAAACCCAAAAAACACACACATCGCAGGAAACCCTAATCTCTCCTCCCCCACAACCAATCAAACACCAGAATATCGATCGTCATCCTCCTTGACCTTTCGCGGAAGTCAAGCGTTCGATCCGCTCTGCTCTCAGTTAACTTCCGTAGCGCAACGGTCTAACCCCCCCTAGCTCTAGACCTAAGGTCTGATTGTCGTGAACATCAAAGAGTCCAGAACACAGACCAGGAACACTGGAACGCGTGTCCCCATATGTCACCAGCGAGCCGGACTCGGTCGGCAGCTCTTCGAGTCAGGAACGGGATGGATTTGTTATCGCCGAAAGAGACACGGGACACAAGTTCGAGTCTCGCTCGCTGACTGTGCTTAGGACTTGCATAAGTTAGTGCTTCCCTTTGTGCGCCTTTTATGTACAGCCTATGAGGAGGTGGATAAATGTTGGGCTCTACACAAATGGCTTTTCTGGTCTGCTCCATTCCACAGGACTTGACTTGCCATTGGATTACTGGACCCGAATGGAGTCTGGGTCTGGTCGTTTCGGTGTTACTTTTTGTGCAAGCGATGTGCAGGAAAGAGTTTTTATGCTGCATAAGACTAGATAATTAGCATGTGATTGCGGATTGGACAAATGAAAGACTGGAAATCAATCCTCCTGTGCCTTCAAAGATCCTTTTCGTGCTTTTCATCGCTGGATTGTGTTTTTTGTTGAGTTCTCCTGCGATTCGAGCTTCAGGGCTGGTGTTCGCCACGTCAGGTATGTACCTGCATCCTAAGCTCCGAGTACCTGCATACAGTACACCAAAGACACACACACACCAGAGCAGCTCAGGAACCGAAGACAGAGCGACAAGAATGACGCCGCGAGGACGAGGAGACTTCGTGGCATATGGATACAGGTGGGCCAGGTCCGGAAATCAATGGAAAATGCATCCATCCAGTCAAGCAAGCAACCATCGATTAATCCCGTTATTCCCTTTTCCTGATTTTCATTTATTTTTCTTCTACCACACACGCACAAATATCCTCCACTTTACTCATTTGTTTCGCTCCATCATTCGCTTGCGACGTTGCTTTTAAGTTACATTAACGTTTTGTTTTTCGTTCATTCCGGTCAGGTCAAGTCAGGTCGCGCGACCGACCACCTTACCAGCCTACTGTAAAGCGACAACGACCGCGACCGCGTGGCCTCCAACTCACCAACTACTCCTGCATGCATGCATGCGTGGTTATTCAAAGGCTTAAAAGCTTATTGGGTTGCTTAACCCACCCGCGGCGTTGGGAATGGGGAAGTCCTTCCAGTCCTACGATAGAGTTAAATTTTGGCTCAGCGTTAAGGGTCGCTCTGTAGGTCGCTGTCGCTCGCCTAACTGCATGCTATGCATCGCTCGAAACCTCAAAACAAGGTCTCAGCCAAACATCTCCGTTTAAAAAAAAGGCATTGCTGTATTCATTCAGCCCCGATTATTTTGATCGTTTGGTTGGTATCTGGATGGATGGATGGATGGATGAGAAGATGGAATTAGCAGAACGCTTTACTCATTTGTTCGCGTTCCGCTGAGGCTATTTCTATTTCCGTTTCCGTTTTTTTTTTTTGGTCTTTTCTATGTTGTTTCGTTTCGGGGGGTACCCGTACAATAGGGAGGCGGAGGCTTACTCCACCTCGTTCATTTGCTGTGATGCGAGCGGTTAAAATCCCCACGAATTGATTCATTTTTCGCGAGTCTCGATCTCACTGTGTGACGATAAGCGCGTTATAAATAGGATTGGGCTAGGAGTCTTAATCGTCATTCACAAATGTAGAGGATTTGTTGCTTGTCAGCTGGTAGATCCGTACTGTATGCGTATTCCTTTGATGCGAAAGCGAGAGCGAGATAGAGAATTCATTCAGGCTCACGGGAAGGAGAGAGAGACTCGGCGTGTGATTTCAATTTGTTTGATGAATTAATCACTTCCTTACGCGGCTGCTGACTAGACGCGGATCGCTGTGGAAAAGAATAATGGAGTTCACGTTTTCTCGAGACGTATTCCCTATTATCATTTTCCAACAAAAAGCATCCACCAGGGAACCACACCACATGTTGGTCTACAACTTGGTACGTGAAACGAAGGCCGGGCCATGCGATCAGGTCACTTCTATTGCGCTGGCTTTGCATACCAAACTCCATCACCAACAAGCCAAGATGGCGCCTCTACAGTCTGTATTAGCACGCCGCAAACTTCAAATTCCAAGATCTTCTCCATACCAATAAAGCGCAGAGAGTAGGGAAATTTCAAAACAGTTGGCTGCACCATACCGGGCCCAGTTGCGCGTGGCAAAGAGAGTAAACAAAGTCCTATCACTCGCTCGCTATCTGTGCCCCTTTGCGACTCAATTGAAATGGTTGTTGGTTACCTTGCATACTCCCTCCAAACAGCCCTCCACAAACTTCTCTCTTACCGTATCATTTGAAGTCTCTCCAGTTGCCCCAGACCACTATTCTAGAGAATCTCCACATCAAGGGGGCAAAGAGTCATCCCCAAGCATTTGCGCTCTCTCTCGCTTGATAAAATCAACAATAAACTTCAGCGGTACCGTATGTAAGTTAAAAAAAAATATTAACAATATTGAGTAAAAGGTACACCTGCTACATTTATTTAAAGATGAAATATCTATCTTAGTATGGAATAGCCAGTAAGTGTTCTCAGAACGGATAAGTGACATTTGCCTGTCAACCGCTGTTATGGTTATTTGGGACCGAAAATGTTCTCGCTACCAGAATCCGGCGACGTGAGAGAGAGGGGACCAACCGCCTGTTTCCCGCGCCTGGTCCCAGATCAATTGGCAGCTGTCTATCAGCTGTCAAGTGGATTTTGTCATTCAGACTTAAATGGATGTTGATCGTCATTTGGGACCCCACTATTGAATTTTGGTATTGGTGGACGTCTAGAACATTAAATGAGTCGAGGGTTGTTTTGAAGTGTCAAGAAAGATCTGAAGATATTGGTTTTCGGAAAGCTGTATAGCGTCAAAACTCCATCCGACAAAGACCTCATCAGATGTAGGTACTCTCAAAATCTAGTCACTCATATACCGTTGTTATTTCTAGAGGTAGTTTGATAATTGATACTTCCACCATAAAAGCCTACGAGTACAATGCCAACAAATCCACCCGTAGCTCACTTCCGCAACTTCGTCCACCCACTAGTACCCGGTTTCCTCTCTCCATCACCACCGACCATCTCCACAGCTTCAACCACAGTCCTCATGCTCATGAAACTCTGCATCGCAAGATTCTGCTGGCGTTCTACCGCCTCCTGCCTAGCTCCCACCACGACCCCATCGTCGCCCATCACATCATCCACCGCCCAGGCATCCGCATCTAGCATTTCCCACTCAGCATTCGCAACCTCGCTTAGGAGTTTCGATTTGAGCTTGTCCACGAGCTTCGTCGGACTGGGGAGTTTCCAGCTGCGGATGAAATCGGTGCCTACTGCACCGCCTAGGAACGAATGTGATGTGCCATGGGAGAAGTTGCCCATCGTTGTAAATGATGGATTCTTCCTGTCGCTCTCACCGTCTGTGTCTCGTCCGCCCTTGGTAGGTGTACTTTGAGCAGAAGAAGTTCTGCTCCCCGGAGAGGGCCTCGGTCTTGTGCCTATCAACAGGTTGTAGAGGTTCCGACCTAGGTTGCAGATATCTTCGAAGCTATTCTCGTCCCCCACGGGTATCCCTTGGCTCTTGCAGACCCAGGCTATGTCGTATGCAAGCAGTGTGACGCCTTCTAGGAAGAGGCCGTAGCCTGATGGATCCTCAGCCGAGAGGATAGGAAGCGGCTTCGTGATGAAGAGTGGCCGCGGATGTGGGAGGTTGGTTGGTGCTTCGGCATGCCGCGATGCAGTAGGACTTGTGTTGGATGATTGGTTCGGTGTACTGCCTGGAAAAGGTACGTCTGTGTGTTTGTATGATGAAGGGATTGGGAATATCGTAGGTAGGGGGTAGTCTCGGTGGGGGAGTGTAATCTCCGCAGGAAGTCGTATTGCTAGATAGTGTGTAGATAACATCAATAGATGTACGATATGTGACAACGCCGTTGAGATCTCAGCCGGACTCGCAGCTGAAAGTCGGGTGTTAGTATTTACTTTCACTTGGACCACAGCACTCACTGTTCAAAGATCTCAGATCCACGATTCTCACCCGGCCTATCCTGTATTCTTCACTGCCGCTATTCCTCCTCCCCTTCTTAAGCCCGTATAGTTTCGCAGCTTCCCCGCAGAGGAAGGTCCTGGATGAGGCAGTTGTAGCATGTCCCAGATTCCACTTGTGTTTGGTCATTCCCGTAGCCTTCTTCACCACTTCAACCTGCCGCGTCCTACGGGCGTCAACTCCATTCGAGGCAGAAGCTAGATCAGACTTCCTGCGAGCAACGATTTCCTTCTTTTTGGCTATTTGCTCCTTGGCCAACTCAACCTTCGCTCGAAGCTCATTTGCTTGAGTGATGATCTGATTTGTCCTATCAACAGCCTGATCCTTCTCCGTAGATATAGCAGCAATGTATATAGAGCTCTTCGGCGTATTTGGAGGCTCGCCGTTCTCTTGAACCTTGTCACCCGGGAAGAGGTTGGCTATTTGCGAGCTGAGGGCGTCATTCTCCAGCGAGACTCGAGCATTCTGGATCCGACCCTCGTAAAGCTGGTTCCGCGCATCAGTAGGGCATAAGAAATGAAGTTTCTTATCGCCTTGCCCGCCTGCTCGAAAGCAAATATCGCACTGCATGCTCGTCGGTCTGGAAGGATTCGCTGGGAAGGCTTGTCCCTGGAATGCTTTCGTATCGGTTCGTTCAAAGGGAGCGTGGATTTATTAAATCGATGAAGTCGATGCATGTAGTATAGGCATCTTAGTATGTTCAATAGGGGTGGGCATATTATCGGGCGTTCATGTTGTGACTGACTGGGCGAGATGGAGGCAAGGCAAGGCTGGCTCGCCTGGTCTTGAGGACAATGACGAGAGTCGCTCAAAGGCTTATCGGTCGCTTCTGTGTCTTATCACAGTCACGTGTTGACGTGTCGAACGAAGTCGTGGCAGAGGAGCTTTAGTCCCCTTCGCAGTCTCATCATAAACTCACTCTGTTCATCATTTTGCAATCGGCTGTTGAGACAGGGAAAGGCAGGTCAATAGACACTCATTCACAAGCAAGGGCACATCTACCTTCCACCATGTCATCGGCTCCTCAATCCAGGCCTGAAACCCCTTCCAAACTTCCGGCAGCTGTCAAGTCAAGAACTCCTCTACCACCGCCCAAAAAGGTTGTCCCTGAAACCTCTGTAGGGGAGACTCAATTGCCATCATACACCCCAACACCCGAACCTGAGCCTGTCCCGCTCAGCAGGCCTGCAGAAATTGACAGTCAGTCTCGCCAGGAACCCGAGCAGTCCAACGACAGCGATGAGGAAGAGGAGGATGATGGGGAGTCCATTTTGATGGGGTTTGAATGGTCTGACTTTGAGCATCGCTATACCGAAAATCTTAGGAACAAATTCGAAGAAGAGTGCAACATCATCGCAGAGTTTGACGAATGGGCAGCGGTACTTATCTACTCCCAGCTTCGTGTTGTAAACTGATCGTACTAAATTAGAATGTAGGGCTTTATTTCTTGGGCTCAAGCCGGCGTTGAGCATGACAATGGTAGAATGTCTAAGAGGTGAATTGATGTGTACCAAGTCTCCATGGTATCACTAACATTGTGCAGACTCCGAACTCGCATAGAGTTTACCCAGCAGCAGGAGAATTCCTTGGGAGACAAGAAAAAGCACTGTAAGTGACTTTGTGTAATCGATTGATCAATCTACTGACAATGTTGCAGACGTTGGAGTCGTTGCCGCATTCCAAACGGCTATGGATATGCTACGACGACAATGATCAGCGTCATGCTCTTTTGCTACGTGCCGTCTTGCTTATCAAAGAATATGCGTCTAACTTATGTTCCGTTTCTCTGGAGTTGTATGTAGCAGGCATGGGGGCGTTTTTGCTATTTTCAGGCGCCAGGTCTACCAAAAGGGAGTGGATTTCTTCCGCGGCACTTTTAGCTACTGTAGCTAGCTATCGAGATACCCAATTCGCAAATTCTACATCGAGTGAACCTCTCCCGCTTTTCTTAGTAAGTTCGGGCTGTCTACAAGCAGACAAGCCCAGCCTGTTTCTATCAGAGAGAACTCAAAATCAGTTCGCAAGTGCTGACGCAAATTCATTGCAGGTATTATAACACTGTACAACCTCGAACAATGAGATGACCTGCTTGTTGTTTGGGCGATTGGATCTTAAAATCATCCGACGGACAAACTGAAGACCACTTGGCCTCGATACTCAGTTCGAATGCAACTAGTACGATATGGTATTTGGATCGTTGAAGTATGTTAGAAACGTCATTCCACTCCTTTTTTTACGTCCGTTGGCCCTGAACTGGCGTACTCTTGATTGGTTAGGCTACTCGCGGGACAGTGGATTCGGCCGAAATACCATCCCAACACCCTGGAATAAGCGATTCTGGGGTTAAGCGAGTGCGGACTGGACGAGACAGGAGACACGTCCCTGGCGAGCCTCTGATTCTAATACTTGTAGGCTATTGTTCGTGGAGGACCAGATCTGAATTGGTTGAAAGTGGTGCGAGATCCTAGACAAGAGAAGCATCGCTTAGGTCATGATATCAATCGAGTTGCGAAAGTGGCTTCGCATTCGTCTCCCAAATTCCACAATGGCAATTAACGGACGTATCTTGAGCATGGATTACTAGAGAGATGAATATAAGAACTTCATTCATTGTTGGGTCTGGTCCTTCCATTTCCACCAACTTCAGAAGGTACAAATTTGAAACACTACTAGTTTCACACTAGCAAGCACTAGTCACATCAAAATTTCTTCTCAACAATTCACATCACTCACAAAGCCTTGTGTTATTCCGATCACCACCATGGGTTTATTCTCAAATACAAAGCCTCCACTCACGGAGAAGAATCTCCCAGATCAGTCAGGGAAGGTTAGCACTCCTCTCCCCACTCAGAATACCTTACTCATCCACATCTTTCCAGGTCTTCATAGTCACCGGCAGTACAGGTGGTCTAGGGAAAGACCTCGCCCAAGTTCTGTACGCTCAAAATGCAAAGATCTACATGGCAGCTCGCTCGGAAGAGAAAGCACACCAGGTGATAGAAGAGATCAAGGCCAAATACACCGCCTCAAAGGGAGCTCTGGTCTACCTCCACCTCGACCTCAACGACCTAACCACTATCAAAGCCTCAGCTGAGAGCTTCCTCGCCCAGGAAAAGTCCTTACATGTACTTTGGAACAATGCAGGCGTGATGCGCCCGCCTCAGGGAAGTGTTACGAAACAAGGTTATGAGCTTCAGATCGGCACAAACAACCTCGCTCCATTCCTCTTCACGAAACTTCTCACGCCCCCCTTGAAAGCAACCGCCAAAGTCTCGCCTCCTGGCAGTGTTCGCGTCGTTTGGGTATCATCTTCTGCAGCCAAGAATTTCTCTCCAGAAGGTGGCGTAGATGTCGGAAATCTCGATTATCATGTCGACATGGGCGTCTGGCCGAAGTATGGGATCAGCAAAGCAGGGAACATCTACCACGGAACAGAGTTTGCGAAACGATTTGGAAATGATGGAATCCTCAGTCTGGTGAGCAGTTTCCTGCTCGTATTTCCGATTCAAGTTTACTTACCAAAGTAGTCTGTGGATCCGGGATTTCTGAAGACAGACCTCTACCAGCATCTTCCACGATGGCAAGCAACGTTCATGAATATGCTGCTGCACGATCCTATCTATGGGGCTTATACAGAACTCTTCGCCGGTTTGTCGACAGACATCAACATGTCGAATAACGGCAAGTTTATCGAGCCATGGGGCAAGATAACACCTGCTAGAAAGGACATTGAATTGGGAAGCAAGTCCCAAGAAGAAGGCGGAACTGGCATTGCAGCTGACTTCTGGGACTGGTCTGAGAAGCAAATCGCCGCGTATGCATGAGGATTTTTGGTTCATCAGTAATATTGGGGCATGGCCTCGATTTATTTGACATTTGTTATTATTTTCGAGGCGCGAAAAAAGATATGGAGGAAATGAAATCTCAAGAAGGGACTAAATCAAATCTAATTCATGAAAAGGTGGCGTCTGATTCCCCTACTAGTGAAATTGCAAACATTTCGGCCCCCAAACGGGTGCACATGTGCGGCTGAGCTGAGCTGATCGGATAAATCACGCTTAAGTTTGAGGGGTTTCTCAAGCTTGAGGTTTCTCCCAGATGCATCTCTGCTGCAACTCATCGGTGCAGAATGAGACTTTTCAGCACGCAAAAGGTCCAATTCGTCGAAGTCTACGGCTCCGACGTTCCTTCTTATGCGATATTATCTCACACTTGGTCCGACGGGGAGATATTACTCCAAGACCTTCAGGGGGCTAATATCCGCGATGCGCCATGGACGGCCCTCAACGAACATCCCCCGGAGGTTCTAAAGGGCAACAAAGCGAAGGGTTTCAAAAAGGTATTGAAAACCACTGAGATCGCTTGCCGGAATGGGTACAATCTTCTCTGGGTGGACACCTGCTGCATCGATAAAACCAGCAGTGCAGAGCTATCAGAGGCGATTAATTCTATGTATCGCTGGTATGGGGGAGCCGAAGTCTGCTACGCCTATCTCTCTGATGTTCCACCGGCCTCAGTCGAGTCTCCATTCGAACCCAATTCTCAATTCCGGCGAAGTCGTTGGTTTGCCCGTGGCTGGACTTTGCAAGAGCTCATTGCCTCAAAGCATGTAGTAATATTCGCTAGCGATTGGAGCTATATCGGAGCCAAAACTGGGGACATGGACTTCACGAAACTTCTGAGCGAGATCACTGGCATTCAACTCGATGTCCTTCTAGGCGAACTGAGTCCCCAGGATATGAGTATTGCTGCACGTATGCATTGGGCTGCGGAGCGGCAGACGACGCGTGTAGAGGACATCGCATATTGCCTACTGGGTATTTTCGACGTCAACATGCCGCTCCTTTATGGCGAAGGAAAACGAGCATTCATCAGACTGCAAGAGGCTATTCTGACCAAGGAGGAAGACCAATCACTTTTCGCATGGCATTCTGAACTGCTACCTACTAGCACCCTCGGCGACATGGGGCAAACAGGCGGCATCAGTGGCCTCTTAGCCGACTCACCAGATTGGTTCTGGGATGACAACGAGATCGAGACATCAATGCCAATGATTCTCAAGAGTAGTCCATCTGCTGTTACAAGCAAGGGCTTGATGGTCGACTTTCTGCTACTGCCATGTACCGAAGATCAACCCATCGCTGAAGCCGACTTTCGCGTCGTGCTGAACTGCGAGAGACTTCGAGACGGGCAAAGAGAGTCCCCAGTCATCTATCTGAAGAGAATATGGGGAATGGGAGATCAGTTTGCTCGCGTTCGGCCTGACCTCAAACACTTCACTCCGCCCATGGTTGATGTGCTGGATGTCGGCATTCACGAAAGTGTTTTCATCAAACAGGATCCTTGGTCGGATATGCGCACAATTCGTATAGTAGCAGCGAAAGATGGCTCTCAGCTCCATCTTCCTAGCGGCACTAGTGACCGTCGTGTTGCTGCTGCTAACTGGAAGATCAAAGATGCTTGGCCAAGGAAAGGCTGGGCTGAGAATATGCAAACCTTCCAAACTCGAGAGTTTACCTTTGGAATACCTTGCGGAGTTCTTCGACTTGAAATTAACGAGTCTGGTCAATCCACTACTGTTGATGTTGCGGTTGGGATGCACGCTCCGAGCGATCGACTTTCACGAAGTTGGTGCCAGTGAGTTCTCCTCCTTCAATTTTCCTCTCCTTTGCAGCGATATGTGTTTTGGCAACCTTGCTTTGAAGTCATACTTCAAAGGAATCTGTTAATTGAGATATCTCGTTCCAGGATCATGAATCTCAACTCTTTCCTCAAACCTGAGAGTGCATTCTCGTGGGCGAAGCGAGAGGCAGAATCTTCAAAAATTGTTTACAATAGTCTATCGACCCAAGATATTCATGGTGCAGATGTACCAACCTGGATTGTTGTCACTGAGCGAAATCGAAAAGGAAGGCTCGATATCGCTTTACACGTCTTGTCAGACAAGCCTCGTGTTGAAAATGAGCTGCCCATCGACAGAGGATACGGACACATCATACCTCTATTGACCCTCACCGAGGAAGAGTTGAGAAGCCAAAGTCTGGTCATGAACCACCATCCACTTTACCACCTACCCACACGCGGACTAGAGATCTGGAACTACTGGCAGGAGGAAACAAAACTGTTGATGGGCGATATATGCGTTGTGGACTCCATCGAAATGAGCGTATTCCCTCGTATATCCTTCGGCTCGAAAGTACGGGTCAAGTCACGGCACGACATCTTCCCACCAGCTGGATCCATGGAGGAGTATTGCCTCAAAGCTTTGCCCATCGATGACAGGGAGACACGCCGCCTTGTCGAAATTCTCTTCGGATATGACGAAACTGGAACAAAGGGTGATTTTGAGGCCTCGGGGATCTTAGATGCCTCCCGTATTTTGGAAAGCAGACCCGATTCCTTTTTGCAGCTTCACCCTGTCCACTGGGCTGTAATTGGGGGTCAAGTTGAGATTATACGTATATTGCTAGACTCTGGTCTCAGTGCAGTCGGAAAATCTCAAAGGCGTCTGACGCCCCTTCATCTGGCGTTCCTCCTTCCCGGTGCACATATAAGTAACCTTCTCTGGGGAACTATACATCCATCCGGCGAAGAAACACCTTGGGCCGAGCTACAAGAAGACTTGGAACCCACCATCAATAACGAAGACTATCCACTTCATTTTGCAGCTGCCTACGCAACGTCCACAGAATTCTGGGAGCCAACTGAACTTCTCAGTATATCTCAGATGGGTGGTGGCCCACTCACAAATCGCTTGGGAGAACGACCGATTCACCGAGCTGCGGCCATGGGAAACATCGCTGCTGTTCGGACCATCATGAATGAGGATTCGTCTCGCTATGTCAGCGAAGTTGGCAAGATGGATCTTCAGGGTCGGACACCACTTTGGCACGCAGCATGTGGCGACAACACGGGTGCAATCGCAAAGATCTTGATGGATTTCGGTGCCTTTCCAGACATAGCTGATAACGATGGCCTCGCACCAGTTCATGTAGCCTGCCGTCAGGGCTCAATCCGCTTCCTAAAGAGACTGACAGCAAGCGGCGCAAACCTAAATCTTCCTGCAGGTGCTTTGGGACTGCTACCCAGCCACTTTGCCGCTGTTTTTGGACACAAGCTATGCATGGAGCTGTTATTAGCCAACCAGGCTGAGATTACATCTTACATCGCGGATGGTACTGCTATGCATGCGCTACATCTAGCAATTGCCAACGGTCAAGAGGCTTGTGCCCGCGCTATCTGGCTCGCTGTTGATCCCAAGCCTTTCGAAGGGTGGAGTCTCTGTATCTTACTCGAGACATCTGGGCCAGTCCTCAAGTGGATGTACCTTGAAGTCAATGATCAGCGCTGGCTTGCGGCTGAGAACCCTAGGCAAGCAGGTGGTACGGAATCGTTTGTTTGTTTTAGTGACGAGGCCAGCTCGCCTAAGTTGTGGGTGAGACCCAGCATCTCTAAGGCCACACTACAGGAGGATGTGGAAGCTGATTTCGACGACGATATCGACAACGATGTCGACAACGACATCGACGACGGCGCTGTAATCAGTTCGTATGAGAATGAAATGAAGGACTTTAAGGTTTTGGCCAGAGAGGATAGCAATGATACGAATAAGGCCGTAATAGCTGGACCAGAACACCGTCGACCCATCCGCTCGAGCTTGCCAGAAAGCTCGGAGTTCGAGCCTAAGATATTCAACAAAGCTCGTCGTATGATGAAATCGGTCTTTCAAAGTTAAATTCTTTTTAAACAGAATCCATGATTTTGCTGGAGCAGGTATTTTTTCGTCTGGAGGAGAACCGAGAAGTTGCGAACAATAGGGACTAAGGATAGGTTTGGAGTACTTTCAATTTTCACCATATATGGACGGGAAGCTGGAAGGCAGCCACTTATACATTATCATAACGTCCCTGTGAGCTCTTTAGGGATTAGTTACCATGGGGGTATTGCCATTTTCCTTCACCGAATTACGCTTCTTTCATTGGTCAGGTTGCAGGGCGGCCCTGTTCAAACTAGCGCCCCAGCCTCACTTCCCATCCTGAGATTTTCGAACAACGCATTCTTCTTTGAACGTTACTTGAAAAACTGCATCATCAATTTTTAAATATACTACCGGTGGATGCCCAATGGATGATATCACATATGTCTTCGCCCATATTTTCTCCTGCGTATTCTCCTCTAAAGTTCCCCGACGAAATACGCCTGCTCGTTCTCCAGCCTGCTCGGCTCGAATATGTCCAGCTCGGATTAATTTCCAAGCTAGAATGGCAAATCAAGCATGTCAGGCTCTCCCAAAACCCTCGATATGAAGCACTCTCGTATGTGTGGGAGCAGGATCCGTTCACCGACGAGCCTAACGCAACGCTGAAGCAATCAACAACAAATCTCTCTCGTGCTCTAGAGCACCTTCGCACAGGAGCCGGGCCTGCTGGTCGAGTTTTATGGATAGATGCCCTGTGCATTAATCAAAAGGATGTGAATGAGCGCAATCATCAGGTTACTCAAATGGGGGAGATTTATTCTCGTGCTGAAAGTGTCATTTTGTGGTTGGGAGAAGGCAACTCGGCAACTGGATCCGCTATTCGTGTGCTCTCAGCTCAGTCTTCGGAACACTGGATCGTCGAAAATTACTACAAGCCACCGGATGTCACCCTTTGGATCCAGTTACAGACTTTGATGGCCTTTAGAGCTCTCTGCAGGCAAAAGTACTGGACGAGGTTGTGGATCATTCAAGAAGTTCTGTTGGCTACAAATATCGAACTGCAATGGGGTGACGAGGTGTGTCAGTGGTCCCAGCTATGCTGGTTTGTAGAAAGCATAGGCCCCGACTGGTTGGAGGAAGAGTTTGACGTTCTCCACAATCTCAAGGTCTCCATTATTGAGGAAATACGATTAAGTATGACAGCAAGATTGTGTAGAGATTGGGTGGATCGCAAGGCCAAGATGAGCTTCACAATCGACGCAAAGCCGGTGTTTAGTTCACTCATTGCACTCTGTTCGAAGTATGGCGGAGCCAACTGTGGGGATCCAAAAGATAAGATATTCGGACTCCATTCTCTGGCAGAGAGCTGTTGCAGGGCAGCAGTACCTGTCGATTACATTTTACAACTACCACAAGTACACCGCCAGGTGCTCGAGCACTGCATGACACGGCACGAGCGTTGGGACAGCATCATTGGTGCCTCACAGGAGTTCCATGAACAATTGAGAATATCGATATCCGAGTACTTGAGTCGATCAGGACGTCATTTGAACGTCAGCGATTCGCACGCTTACGCCCAAGCAGTCGGATACAGCACATCCAGCGTCTTGTACACCAGCGGCCCCAATTTTGCAGAATCAGAGAAAATCAAGTCGATTCCCATAACACGGAAGAGTTCAGAAGAGTTGTTTCAAGCTTACAGACTACGCTATGAATCGGTTGCAAAAAGTTCCAGAACTCAACTCATATCGCGACAATTCAAGCTTGCAGTTTCTGCATACCCACAGCATAGTCTTTACCCAATCGAAATGCTGCAAGGAATGCCTACCTCCCCCCGCAGTCCTTACAAACTCAACAGAGAGGACATACAATGGATCTTGAACAAGGCTCGAGGAGCCACTATGGGAGTTTCTATGACTCGCACCAGGATCGCCGTATCCAGCTCAGGCGTCATCTACTTTGTCCCAAGCGTTACAAGACCTGGAGACATTTTCTGTAGAATGCCTTCTTCAAGCATTGTCTTGATAGCGAGAGAGAGTATAGGGCCCGGCCATGACCTAATTGGACGTGCTATCCCGTTTATTTCCAACCCTGCAGAGAAGTCTTCCAACTTTTCGTTCAGTCCGCTGGATGTGCAACAGATGAAGGAACTCGGGCAAGAAGTTACTTTGCACCTCAGCCTCGAGACTCTGCAAATGATGACTGCATGGTCTACTGCGTGAGCAGATATCAACCCTGAGGAGAGTGGGATAGGGAAAATCAACAATCGACCAGCCCAGACTTCAAACTCATCTGGAATTGATTGATAACGACCTTGCTCTCGCTCAAACCGGAAAGACTGACAATTTCATTTGCCATTTCTCAGCGACGCAATATAAAATGAAATGATGGGGTAAATACGAGTATGATCTAGATCTTGTGTCGCATGCTGCATATAACTAGGAGAGCGAAGGAGAACGACCATCAGATGCCCGCCAAGTTGTGATTCCAAAAGCTTGATCCATTCTCCGATTCAATCATTTCAAGTGACGGCGGGTACGACTCTTTGGTGCGTGCAAAACGATTGTGGGTTTGAACTAGAGACGACTGGAATCGATGTGAAGATTATAGACCGCGCTGTTGACGAAGAAATGTGACTGGGATCGAGCAAGGAAACAGCAGTATGGAAGCGACGAATCATCAGGAACACACACATTTGCCGTCCCAGCGTTGCCTTCCATGAGCTTGCCCTGCTGTAGCTGGCTCGTCGTGACCATCATCCCCGTCATCATCCTCGTCCTCATCCTCATCCTCATCGTGGCTAATTGTCCGCGGCCCTAATCCATCGAATCCACTATACGAATCCGGGTCTTCGTAAAATACTGCAGCTAGTGTATGCCGTAGAACATGACATCTCTCCTCCATCTCCGTCACCATCCTCAACTTCCTCGTATCATCTGGCATCTCACTCTCATCACCCTCTAAAACCAGCACTCCACCTGCCTTCGGCCACCCAATGTACACCTCTCTCATCTCCTCCCTATTTGGCCGCTCGCCCACATGCCACTTCTCAAATGTCACATCATGCCACCTCTGTTCGCCCTCCCCCCCCGCCATTTTCTTCAAACGCCCACAGAAGTCATCTTCATCCTCTTGATTTTTGAGCCTCGTCGTCGGTACGTTCAGAGGATCAAATCCAAGATACCGCAACTCTACGAGATCGCATGATGCCCGCATAATCATACCACCAACAGAGGGCCAGCCATAGATGCAACATCCGTAGCTGGTCCATTCGCTGCGTTTGGTGTTCGAACGGGGAGGGTGACGGGGGGAACCAATATTCGAACGTGGTGAAGTGTTCTGGACGTGTGTTCGTGTCATTGTTTGACACTGACAGACTGACTTTTGAACGTCTCTCTCGTGTAGGTATATCAGCAAGGAGGAGTGATCTTCTCAAGTCAATAATTCGAGAGATTGAGGACGGTGTAGCACAAAGCTTGCCTGAGTGAAGATGCAATGTCTGTCCTTGTAAAGGGCACCAAAGCGTGAAATAGATTTCATTCAAAGCGACAGTTAAGAGGAGTACCGAAAGCAAGGAGGCACGACTGAAGAGAGGGCTTAACGCTGCCGCGCGACCTATACCATACTAAAATTTGTATGCCGTTTCATATTCTACCCCCCTTAGGGATCCTTTCGCGCTAGCGTTCGATTGGTTCACGAAATATCATCTAACCTTGCATAGCAGCATAGGAGTATTCTTCAATCATTGTGTACCCAGCCGGGTCAGTTTTTATTCCTGTGCGCTGACAGCCTGGTGCTACAGCGCAGTCTCCAAACGCAGGGCGGTGAAGCAAATAGTGAATAGAACGTCGTGCGATAATAATGAAAGAAATGAAAATAAAGTTAGAGGCTCTTCAACAGACCAAATGTAATTACCCAAGAAATCGGACGAGAGAAATATATAATGAGATGTTCTTTGACCTTGATTAGGTTTCTAGGGCTTTTAGACTGCTCAGGTGAGAAGAGTCCTGCAGAGTAGATCATGGTTAGCTATAAGAACGCAGTTACGAGATCGTTTGGCCAGACGTGAGTAGTCGGTACATGGATTATCGCCATCTTGTTGAAGTTTTCCACCGTTCAGACCATCGTTCTCACATACTGCACATGACTGTATTCCAAAATTTGACTTACCATGAATACCGCAAGGATAAAGCAGTGATAACTTCCAATTTTCAAGCAACACTCCGATGCTGCACGGATTCATGGCCATCCACCTCATCCTTCCACCCGACGTTGACTTCCATTTTGTAGATACTGACGTCTGAAGTCTCCTCCACTTCCATCGACAAAACAAATTTCACCGTCCGATCGGCTCTAGACCTCTTCCTGCCGAAGTCTAGTTGATCACGGGAGACAGCAATTTCTTCACTGATTCTCGGTAGCTTCCGACTATCCTGTTCGAGGACGAACTCTCTAGCTCGCCGGGCAACATGGGGAAACCCATGCGTCTCCTCCAGCGAAACGATGTGAGAAAGAATCGGCCTTCCATTGCCTTGAGTCGAGTAAATTCCAGCCCACGGTGAGAGAGTCTTCTCAAGGGAGTCGTTTAGAACCTGAATAGTTTTGAGGCCGAATATAACAAACCGCGATCCATCGAGCGTATAACCGCTCGGAGCGCCTGGGATACTGATGGCATCTGCAAATGTTTTGATCTCTATTATACCTGTAAAAGCTTCATAACCATCCGTAATCAAAGTCTTAGTAGCGGAGTCCCACAGGTGTTGAGGCTTCCTCAGTAAACTGTATTTAAAGCTAGCAAGGTCGATACCAAGATCGAATGAGAAACGATGTTTGAGTCTTAGCTTGATTAATTTAGACTCTGCAGGACTGATAGTCTTCGGGATAGGAAGAGTAGACATTGCGCTCTTTCGAAGCAAATGGTGACCAGAACTTGCATGCCGATGGAATTGGTGCCGTGCGTATCCATGGGCTGTCCGGACAAGTCGAACTACAATAGTCTCTTTCGGCTTATTGATAGTGCAATCCAGGTTCAAGAGGTAATCCTGCTCACCGTCGCTCAATCGATCAGTGATATTGAAACCTTGGTCAGTGATTGAAACTTGCGCAGGGAGAACTCCAGGGTCTGAGATGTTTTGAAGGTGGCTGCATTCCTTGAACTCAGCGGGCGACTCTGCCAATATCCCCCGAAATTCCCGGCGGCGGTGAAAAGGAAACGCATCCTCGTTTTGAGAAGTCCATGCAAAGAGTGAAAGATCATTATTCTCCCGTGCGATTGCCTCTTGAAGTCGAATGAAGGCTTTCTGCCCCTCTCCGTAGATCAGGGGCAGATTGACATCGAAGATCCCAAAGAGGCAATATGCAAGATCCTCTATTCTTGTAGTCTGACGTGACGCTGCCCAGGACATTCGCCTCGCTACTGGAATGGTTTGTAACATGTCGCTATCGGTAAGAATCTCGGCGCTGATCTTAGTGATATCAGACAAAAGTCCGCGGAGAGAAACATTGGTCCCGATTAGATCCCAGCCCGAATCATAAAACTCAATCTCTTCGGGGGCGATAAGTTCTTGCAAAGTCCAGCCACGAGTGAACCATCTACAATTAGGAAGATAGTTACTCATGAAATTTTTGTTGATTGAGAGGAGGTCGGAGAGGAAGACGAAGCAGACGTGCGACTGTTTGTACCAGCGAAACATCGAATTGATTGCCTCGGTCAGCTCAGCGCTGCTGCTTTTATCGATGCAACAAGTATCTACAACCAAATTAGAACGTCAATCTCCAAGATCTCGGGGGGGTTCAGGGTCTGTAGAGGTCAGTTTGCTAGGCAAAACGAGCTCCGTGAACCTTCCAGGCTCCGAACTATCATAAAAGAAAGGTGTGAAACACGACGAAAATCAAGCTTACCAACCCAAGCATATTCAATGGTGCGATCGCACGCTAGCTGGCATGTCCGCTCAATCTTGGAGAATCCTTGTTTCTTCCTGGCTCGATTGATATCGGCCATATCTTGAAAGCTGACCTCGCCATCACCCCAAGTGTGAGACAGGATCGCATAGATGCAGGTTTCAGGGTCTTCGATGAACTCGAGAGCTAGGGAGGTTGTGTTGATCAACCACATTGCGCACAGTCGTCTCCGAATCAGGCCAATGCAGGACCGCCACGAGTCAATGTGGTCGTGATCCTTCGGGGCTGCTCACAGCCCGGGAAAGCTCGACAAGCGCTTTGTAATTGGTATGTATCGAGCCAGCTGTGGCTTGAAAAATATGATACCAAAAATGTTGATATTGTGATGAAGATGTGAGCCTCACTGGTGGCCAACACAGCTCTGCATGTGATGGCTGAAAATTAAGCTTTCAAAAGACATGGCTCTGATTGGATGTAGGGCGCCACACGCCAAACACGACTTTTTTAAAATGCTTAGTCCAAAGGAGGCGGAAGGGGGGGTTTTTCCGTCTTACTGACGTCTCAATACATTAAGATTTCCCAAACCATAAGAGACTATTACATAACTTAAATCTCGAAGGTCGGCAGGAGTACGGGCATAATCATGTTGGAAAGACAATTGAGGACTTTTGGAGCACGATTACCTTTACGGATGAAGCACACGTTGATCCCTCTTCGCAAGCTATTAGTGATATACTTCGAGAACAAGGCACACGATACGACGACGAGAACGTTATGGAGCGACAAGATAAGAGAGGAGTGGCTTTCCATATCGCTGCTTCGATTAACTGGTGGGGGAAATCGGAGCTCGAATTTTACGGCGATGAAGAAGATACAGTCCAGCAACCTCGTATGCCACCAAAACCTCGTTTTCGACCTACTCGAGAGACAAAAGCGCAATATATCGAGAGAATCAAGGAATGGGAAGCTACGAAGCCACACAAAGTCGAGAAGAAAGTTGCCGGGAATCATATAACTCAGAAGTACTACGTAGAGAGGTTATTACCTATTTACATCGAAGAGGTGTCCAAACTACGGCTTCGAGACGAAAAATCAGTGTATTTACAAGAGGATAGGGACCCCTCTCATAGTATGCGCAAACAAGGTCTCGCAAAGGCATTTAAAGACGCCAATTGGGTCGTAAATCATATTCACCCCGCACAATCGCCTGATTTAAATCCTATCGAGGGTATTTAGAACATTATTAAGCAACCATTACGTCGAAGAATCTTCTATTCGGACGAGGAGATGAAGGAGGCTCTTTTAAAGGAGTAAGACAAAATAACACTTGAAGAGATCCGATCGCACATTTCAAATATGCCGTATCGATGTAGACGCCTTACTAGAAACGGTGGAAAGGCCATCAAGTCAGCCAAATGGTGATGTAGAGTAGTAATTAATCAAATTTTGAGTTGTCTTAATTCATCAAATTCGCCTAAATTTAGCGCGGTAACGAATTCCGACACCCACTGGTGGACCAGGATCTTCTAGCAAGTGTTTACAAGGGTAATCAAATATCGGAGGTGTAATGTTTCGGGGTCGTCCGACGAGATATGGAGAGGCTTTGGGAAGACGGTTTGGCCTTTGACAGGTGGCCTCTGGTGGTTGATGATGTAGTAGTCGATTGGATGGGCGGCAAGGCGTTCTTCCTGGCGTCCTGCAGGTGCCACCACCGGCGACAACAGCACCTCAACGTTCAAAGTCAACCTATTCATCATCATCCAAAAAAAAAATCCATCTCTAGCTCGTCTTCATTCATGCTTATATTGTTCGAAAGCCTTCCACGATGTCTTTCGGCTGGTCAGCAAGCGACATTGTGATAGCTGTCAAGTTCGTTCACAAAGTTGGTGTGGCACTGAAGGATTCGGGCGGAACCTCGTCTGATTTCCAGGAGACCTTGACGTTTCTTCAAACTCTTTCGACGACATTACAGCACATAGCCGCCATTCAAAATGTTGGCAATGACCCAGAACTGGCTGGTAACCTAAAAGGGCACTGTGATCACCTCCGTGTCTCTTTAGATGCCTTTCTTTCTGATATTCAGCCACGGTTTGGAGAGTATCTCGGTCGGGAAAGAAAGTGGTATAAGTTGCAAGCTGCTTCGAAAAAGGTTCAATGGGCTGTTTCTCTGTCAAAGAATGCGAAGGAATTCCGTGACCAAATTCAAGGATCGATGGCCGCAATATCAGCAAACATGCTCCAGCAGACACTGTTTGTATTTCCTTCCCTTGGCCAAGGGAAACAGATAACGCCCTACATTACAAGAAGATAAGATCAACCAGCTAATTATCCTCATAGACAAATTGTTACCCGATTGCCAAGTGATGTCCAAGAAAAGGTGGCACATACAATTGATACCAGGTTTGAAGCGACTCTTAAACCTGTCAGGACATTTATCCAGGATCAAACGACTGCACTCAAGATCTCACAATCAACTTCCACCGATCTCATCACAGGTAATATTTCCAAGCTTGGGTTAGAGGGCTCAACAGCACTAAGCAAGCAAGCCACCTCAATTCAAAAACTTCAGGAAATGCAATTAGGTCATCAATCGACCCTGGATGTAGTGCTTACCTGCATGCAGTCGCTCATTGCTCTTCGCCCATTAGCAACAGCTGTGGAGGAACAGTCCACCGCGGTCTCAAAATCGCAAGCAACTTCCATGGACATAATTACGAGAACCGTCTCCCAATCTTGCCGAAGAAATACCACAGCACTTAACAAGCAGACGAGCGAGATCCAAGATCTACAATCCACTATTATTAACCGATTCGATTCGATGAGCAGCCTAATAAATATCCTCCACACAGCAAATACTGGCAGCCCGGCAATGCCAGAGCAACATTCTACCCGTGAGCTTCAGATTGCCGCGCGGAATCTTGCTGCCAGCATCTGGCAAATTCTATGGCATGTTCAACGCTTGATCCGCGAGCTCGTGTAAGTTATTTTGCCGTTAAAAACGGAACACAGCCTCATTACCATAGATTACTTCTCATGCCATATCTTTTGGTCTTCTACCAAAGCAGCATCCACCCACTCTTACTCTTTGGCGATTATTTCAGGTTCGAAGATGCTTTAGGGAGAACCAGCAGACTCGCCTGCCTTGAGTTCCAGCAGTGGGACGTAAGCATTCAGACTCCATCTCTTGCGGCGCGTCAGCTGAGTAAACAGGTCTTTAATAGATTCCTCCGGAACAGCTTCCATGGCTTGCCTGGCTTGTCTTACGTTCTCAGACAAAAATTCCAGGTGATGAACGGATACAACAGTGTTCCAATTTCGGCGTATACATGGGCTACAGCGATACAGCCGAATTGCAAGATCACAATGGCAATGCTCATGGACTCCGCTACAATTAAACCTGGCAAATGTGCTAATCCTACGTGCTTAGGCCGTCTTGTACTAACGGAGAAAATTTGGTACAAAGCTTGGTATGTGTACATGTTCCTTTCAGGCAAACATTTTCTGATATAGAACAGCCCCAACTGCGGAAAGCACATGCACGAATTCAGCAGCCTCTCTTGGAGCTCTACGTCAAGATACAAACGTCGACTGTCAATCGAAATAGCGCCGAAAGTGAATGAGAATGGAGAGATGGGAATGGAAAATGATATCCAAGAGGGCGCTACGAACCCTGCAGAACCAGAGGACGTGTCAAAGTTTAAGAGGCTTGCTTGGCAGGCAGACTCACCAATTAAACCAATTTCCTTCTTCAAAGCAGCGATTTGCAGAACAAACGAATGCACTGAATATCCGATTGGAGATAATTTGCATTGTTCCAGACGTAAGCTCTCAGTGTTGCACATTTTAGTCTCCTTTGAAGTCTGACTGGAACTCTAGATACTTGCATGCTGGAAAACTGCAAAGAAGAAAGCCAACCAATGGAGGATAAGATTCGACAAGATTCGCAAAACCTCTTGTTGTTTTGCCGGCGTCGTAAGCTTTGAAAACATTCCCATGGTCGCACACTAATAACGCCTCGTAGATAATAGAACTATGTCGCCAGGCAATGCTGTAGATGAAAACCCCCACAGAGAACACGACAAGCAACAGCAAGTGGAGGGAGAAAAATACGACCGAGACCAGAATAATACTGGAAGGCAGGAGGAAGAAGGAGCTCGACGACTCCACGCAGATGGATACCGATTTCAAGGGCAGGTAGACAATAGTCACCCATCAGGGCTTGGTGATCTAGAACGACTAGAGGCAGCAAGACTTGCAACAGCACCGCATCAGCTTCACAGGGGAATGTGGGATTTTGGCCCCTTAGGAGGTAGACGAGGCGCGATATCTGAGCAAGGGGGGCGATGGTAGCGATCGGCCCTGTGACGGTCACGTGGACAGCACATTACCATCGAGGGGGACAAAGCGCTAGGAAGCACTATGCAGCAATGGGACTATGGCAAGCGAAGGGGTAACGTCAAGAGCTTCCTTATGATCCTCTTTTTGCCCTGTCTTCGATTCTTATATGTAGCATTGCAAATAGAACCTGGGCTTTTGAAGTCTATCTCTTACTTCCGTACACGTGATGAGATGACCAGCACTACCAGTTCCAGGTAGTCCGTGGTATCCTGGCTGTCCCAAATTTGCCCTGGTGTCGATAAAGCCCCGCTGGAATTTCTCTCCTGAATCGCGAATCCTGCGAGAGCAGACAGCCAACGTCTTTTGTGTCCGCCCCTGAGTTCAACCTGCTAAGTCGTGTATGCGGTGGGCTGACAGCTCAAATCGGTGTAACCAGCCATTCCGGGCCACCACTTCCCGACACTCGCATGCTTTGCCTTTTGCCCCCTTCTGCATGTCATGTCACGTCAGGTGGTTAAGCTTCGTGCTATCGGGAAGAAGAGCTTGATAGGTCTTGGCGATTGTACGACTTTGGATGTTTTCTAAGACCGAAACCTCCGAGAGACGCTTCCGACTTTCTACGCTGTGGATGGAGCTGCCCCATTTCTACGGAACCTCTCCTGGTCTTGCACCAAACGTTGATGTCTTTGTCTATGTAAACTCAAATAATTAACCATTTACAGTCCAGAGTTACTTCTATGAGGGCATTCGCAGAGTTCAAACGCCACGATCTGGGTTCCTTCACTTCAAGACCCATATCTATGGTTGCATCCGCTACCAAGGAAGCTTGACAATGGCTCAGTTCCAAAGAGGAAAATGGAAATTGCTCATGTCGAGATTCCGATATCGAACTGACTGTTGCTCATAGTTCAGAAATCGCTTCCCCCCCAGATTCCCTTCTAAGTTCGATTAAGAAAAAGCATAGAAGAATAAGAAGGTTACGCGCGTTGTACACTTGTAGGGACATCTCAGCGAGGTATTCTCCAGCGATGAAATACAATTTTCTGCAAAATCTACCGCACATATGTACTGGGGCAGCGTTTAAAATTTGAACGATACTGAAGCTTCAAAGAATGTTCTTGGACTGTCTTCGTCAAGTCATCTTTAGGACTAGTTAATTACACTTGTACCTAGGCAGATTATCTATGGGGAGAGGAGACTTCTCAAAATGGCCGTCAACATTCGTTCATGAAAGACAAAAGTTTCAATGTACTGTATACGTATTTGAACATCTCCAAGCTCTCGGTACCATAAACCAATGGAAGATCGACGTGTAGTAAGAAAATCAGCTATCGGCGAGATGAGCGAGGCTGGCATGCTCTTCTGTTGGCTTTCTTACTGCAACTTTACCCAAGCCAATCAACGTGGCTAGCGGCCTTTTGCTGTCATTGGACAGCAATAGGCTGCGACGGGCAATGAAATTCGCCTTGCACGCCTCATAACAGACGGCGAATACAGTTCTGACTTGACACCTAGTCTCTGTGTAAGTAAACCAAGTCGAACAGCGATAGGTTGGGTTAACAGAGCATGAAGACTAATTCATAATCATCATATCTTTTGTTGTCTTTCCCAAAAGGAGCGTTGACCTGTGGGTTAGCATTTACTCGCCCGCTTGCGTCATATCCTTCGTTGAAGAACGCTTGTTACGAACATGGCGACCTTACAGATCAAGATGCCGGAGAGCTCATTTCTCTCAGGCACACAAGTAGGGCCCGCGGATGTCGTCGCAACCCTCGCAGCTGCAAATTCGACGTGGGGGTGGATTGGCGGTCTTCAAGGGGTCAACAGAATCTTCCAGTTCTTGAAAGATCCTCTGGCCAGAAGAAAAGACATATTCCATCCCCGAAACCTGTCTATAGAGTCTTGTCAGATGTTGACATTCCACGGATCAGCTCGGTTCCCGGACCCTGGCATGGAGCCGTTTGGCGACTCGTTCTCTACGAAAATGGTTGGCCTTACCATTTGTGCTTTGGCTCATGAGATGGGGCTGCCGCCGTCGATCAACATTTTCATGCAGAATCTCGTACCAGGGTCGATCAAAAGCGATATGAACCAAGCTGCGGGAGCACAAGAGGCTCTTCACTCGCAGCTGGTGGATAATGGTGACAGGATTTTCAATGAAGGAGCTGCGCGAGGCCTTCCAGCAATCTTCAATCAGGCCATTCTGCATTCGCCGTTCTCAGGGTGCGAGGGACGCCGATATCCTGATGTGCAGTCGGGTGTTCTCCACAGCCCATGTACAGACATTGCACTGGTTAGGGGCTTGCTTAATTGGATTAGCAAGGACTTTCGAAGGAGCTATCTCACTAGAAGTGCGACGGTTGCCCGAGTTGCCCTTCTTTTGAAGGCTGTTGGATATGAGATCGGGGCTGTGAGTACCTGGGATGGCCAAGGCGAGCCACCGCATTTCGCGCGTTCTGTAGTCCTTGTACTTGGAGGTTCCTCGCCGACTGATCCTCTGATGGAAACCGAGGTACCCTCCTTCCTGGATCCACGTCTCATATCGCATTATCGGTCCCCGACCGTTGGAGCTTTCATGGTGAATTCTATCCGATGTAGACATGGTTTCTATCCCGAGGTCTGCCAGGATTACTTTAGCAATATATACCAGGACCTGAAACAAAGGCTTACATTTTCTTGGGAATACCTCGACTGGGAGGGAGACGACCATGACGATGATGGTGAGACGGAGCTCTTCGCAATACCTCACTGGTCCCCAAGCTCGGCAGTGTATTCCCAGATAGCAGTCCGGTTGAGCTCCATTTATTTCGCCAGATGTGCTCAGCAGGTAGCACCGTATTACGAATGGATCGCCCGCCCCTCGACTCTGGATGTGATACTCAAACAAAAGCTTCAGGATGGAAAAAATATCGGTCCTTCCAGACGAAGTTGTCGAGTTTCGTGTCATTACCGCATCTATCCTCTTGTCTGTTACCGGAATCCTAAGTGGCCCCGAGTTTGAAATCTTGCATCATGCAACGAAACTGCAACTGTCACAGGAGGCATCGATTTCCAATTTCTGCCGGAACATAGAAGATCTATTGTCTTTCAGACTTTCCTTCTCACAGATCGCTTTATGCATTGCACACACCCACTGCGGAGAAGTAGAGCCTGACATGACGCTCTACTCGCCAAACCGCGAACACGAGCCACATAACGTCGGTATCGTAGGGTGGCGAAAGGGTAACTATGCTGTATTGCCCAGACTGCTTCTCAACTTGGCCATGGGACCATCGGAAGCAGTTCTTGGGTTTCAATGCACCGATGTCTTTATCGGAAATCTTCCTGTCTTTCCGGATGGCTCGATCAAGTGCAATAAGCATGCTCCCTTGTCAAGTGTTTATAAGGAAACATCGCTCTTCGAGCGGTTGTTGGAACAGACAAAGCAAGGGGATACGAAGGCGCATGTTGTTAAAGCTGAAGAGGTTGGCGTCTATACTGGTCCGGCGAGTTGCATTCCAGCTGATATCCCACTGTATCTTAACATCGAACGCCCACCGCATGTTGAAGATCCATGGCTAGGACTCTGTGGTAGAGTGGGAGGAGTTTCGATTGGGAACTTCGGCGTCTTCGACATATTCCGTGGCCTCATCGGGAGCTTCAACTTAAAGCAGGTCATTCAATCGAGGACTTCCAGCGGCTGTATTCACCAATGCGATAACTCACGGTCAGGCTCATTCTTCACCGTGCCAACATCGGTTTGGGCATCTCGAGGCATTGGAAGAAAGCCAACCGGAGACGCAGGTCACACCCCGTTCATTGCAGTCGAAGATGATGCGGCTTGGGCAATCTTTCTTTCTGGAGAGCCTGGATCTCGAATATTGTTTGGGTGTCCGCGATGTCTCGTTGAAGAGGGTTCTGACAAGCGCCATTTCGGTGGTGACAAGTCTCGTTTGATCATAGGATACAAAAAGTAGTGAACCCCCGTACAGTGCAATAAGTCTTTTCAAAGAAGCTTGATCTTGTAGACTTCATAAGTCTCGATAACTGTTCTAACTAGAGTCATGGATACTCAACAGCCCTTGGAACTAACAAAACCTGAGAAGGAATTTGTATGATGATGCTTTCAGGCTGTCCAGCCAGTTTCTTAACCGACTTCAACTGCCCACTGGCCCAGATACTTGGATTCATGTGCATTGTTCTAGAAATGAGGCCCATTTGATAAAGCCACAAGCCGCACATTCATTGCCACATTGGTGACAAAAAGGGATGAAGTCAACCACTGCAAATGCCGTAAACTTGAAGCAAAAGAAGCAACAGAAGCAGGAAAAAAAAGAAGAAGAAGCACAGTCTATTGAAGGTGGAAAGTCCCACTTAGGAGCATGGCAATACATCCTTGAAATCGTCATTGTTGGTGTCAAAACAACGTGCTGTTACCAAGGTACATTCTAATGTCAAAAGCGCGTCACTAGTGCCGTCTGCTTAGCGCGGTTTGGATATGAACCCTTGATTCAAGATCGGAACGCCGTCCAGACATTAAAGCTCAACAATGTAATTGACACTGCCTAATTGCCCTAAGCTGTGGCAGATCGTCTCATTATGGCGTCCCTTGCAATTTCGCAGGTGTGTGTTGTCTTTCAAAACCACGTTGAATCTGCTAACGTTTAGGCAGGATGACCTCTCATCTTTCCACGCGACGCATTTTCCCACGAGCTCTGTCACTCACTTCTCGGAGCAGTTTCTCGGGCCCGTAGAAGAAGAATACTATGAAGAGGAATACTGCGAAGAAGAAGTCGATGATGGTCTTGGGTACTATGACGATGGTGTCAAACGAACATTGACCGACGAGCAGATCGCGATATTCAGACATTCCGAGATCGAATCCTTACTGCGAGAGAGGCGCCATGCAGCAGAGGAGAAAGAACACCAGAAAGCGTATGTGACGGAAGAAACTGCGTCTGTGAAAGGAGACGCGCAGACACAGTATTCTGTGCTGGAAGAGGTGGAAGATGGCGAGCTTGAGGAGGAAAGTCCTGCGAGCACTGCATCCACCCCCGTATCTTCGAAACCTGAGCAGCGCATGACGAAGAAGGAAAAGAAGACACAGAGGGCAAAGCAGATGGGCTTCTTTAAGCAGAATGTTAAACCTGATCTGCGAAAGAGGACTTGGGATAAAGTTGATACTGGTCTGGGGAGTCTGGATTACGATGAAGATGAGGACGCATCCAACAAAGCTCCTACGAAGCCAGCACAGCGACGACGCATATCCTACGACGATTGAAGAACATTTTTGTACCAGCCAGGGGCAGTATAAGTACACAGCCACCACCGCTACCACTACCGCTATCGACCTAGCAACGAACCAAAGTTAACAAGGGAGAAAAGCAGAGTCCGCGTAAGTCCAGGTACGTTGTCACTGGTCTTCCATTTCAGATTCCCCTCTCCTCGAAGTCAAATGATGAAAACCAAAAGTATCGTCATCCTTAGTCTGAACCCTAGGAAAGCTTCAACCATCACCGTCAGTTGGGATGCTTCTTGCGATTCTGGTCTTTGATGAAACAACAATCTTCTCTCTGAAAATACTTCACTGTCCTTTTCATAAGAACAAATTCTGTCATATCAGCACGCAAGCTAACTTTGGCACATCAAGGCCCCGGAGCAATACGGTCATTCGTTAGGTTATTATGGAACCTCGGGGTCAAAACCAGCGAGATTCCACCTCACCGAATTATGCTGCTTGCGTGGCTAACGTAATCTGGAGCATCTCAACGGCTAGGTTCCCTCCTGTCCTAAAGCAAAGCCATGCAACTAGTCGTCGTTCGCATACTGCTTCGACGATTCTCCAGGGAATTACAAATCCGGGCTCGACGCGGGGTTATAAGTCGGGTGGTCCACAGGGACCTATTTGATAAATGGATACAGGATCAGCGACCTGCTGAATCATGTTTCGTTGCACGGATGTAGGCAGTGGTGATGGGAATGTGTGGTCACGAGGCTGCATATCAGCCTCGTCATCTTCTGGCTGTTGCTAGTTGACAAGCTTAAAATGCGAACAACCTCCTACAACCTCGATCTTCACTTCACAAATCCTCGCTTTCCAAAATGAGTGACCCTCCTAGCTACGACCAACACCTTCTTGACCGCTTGAATGCCCTCAGAAAATCAAGCGTCGAATTTGACCCATCCAAGTAAATTCCCATTCCCATACGTCACATCATCTGCTGACATCACTAGACCCAAACCCATCTCTCCCAAAGTATCAACACCAGAAACAGATCTCTCTGCTCGTCTAAAGAGTCTTCGAAATGGCACTCCATCCTCCTCTCCATCTCCGTCTCCAGTCGGAAAATCTCAATACGTCAATCCCACCACCGATCCAGAACCGATCTTCCCATCAGCTCCAGCTGAAGACCCCGATCCTCTCCGTGACACATTCAACACAGACGACAAAACCCTCGATGAACTTCTCGCCGATCTAGGACCTGAAGACCAATGGACGCTGAATCCTGACGACCCAAAAGATATCCAGAAATTGCTCGATGAAGCCAAGGGTGCTTTACCCCGCGATGGAAAAGCCAAGGCTGAGTCTAATGACCTGGATCATGAAGATGAATCAGAAGGCAAGACAAGGCGGACGGATGGTCAGTATCTAACTAGAGATCTGGATATGTCTGCTTTTGCACTCGATGATGGGGAGCCCGAGGAGAGGGGCAATGGGAAGGGGAGGATGGATCTCGAGCAGGAATCACGTGAAGCGCAAGATATCGTTGCGAGGATGTTGGATGAAGTCAATCTGGAGCGAGCGAACGAAGCAAAGGATGAAGAGACAAGCAAATCGCCTGAACGATCGAAAGACAGCGGGGAAGACGAAAATGCTGGTCTATCCCTCCCTTCTGTACCGTCTGTCCTGCCAGAACCAGTGGAGACGAGTAAGAAATCTCTTGATTTCGAATCAGATATAGCAGCAAGGATGGCGGCTCTCTCTGGTCTATCCACGAACTCTCTAGGCCTGCCATCAGCGCCTACGTTCAAGCCGATCGATAAACCTGTCAAGGGAGTGATGAAGAAGTTCACGGATGAGGAAGTGGATAGTTGGTGTATCATTTGTCAAGATGATGCTACGGTGAAGTGCATGGGCTGTGACGGCGATCTCTATTGCGCGAGTTGTTGGAAAGAGGGTCATATGGGTCTTGATGTTGGGTATGAAGAGAAGACTCATAAGTGGGTGAAGTACAGGAAGCCGAATTAAGGTTCTACTTTATACTTCTGCAATCATTCATTATATCCATTACTTCTATGCTCCTCTCGAAAACAAAAAAACTCTCTTAGTTAAGGACATTAAAAAGTTAAGAACCTAGAACACCACGGCAGAGCCCTGATGAAAGAAATTGGGTATCATGAACGACTAAGGCCCCCCCAGAACCGCCTTCGCAAACCCCTTCCTCGCCAACTCCTCTTTCAAATCATCAACTCTAAACTCCTCCCACTTCACCAACCTAGCAGAAGCTCTCACCATCATCAAATCCACCTCAATTTCCTCCTCACCCAACACCTCTCCCCACCTCCCTCCATACTCAACGCCCTCCAACCTCTCCAAGCACATCTGATCACTCCCCTCCCTCCTCTCCCTCCCCTTCTCCTTCCTCCTCTCTCTAACCCCGAATACCCACCCCAAAAACCCTTGATTCCCACCCTTATACGTAGTATTAACAACAATCTGACTATGGAACACCACACTCCTCTTCCTCCCACCCCTCATCCACTGTACATTCACAACCGCTTGAAGAGGCTGCAAACGTCTCGACCACCTATTCTCACACAGTCTCCATAAATCACCCATTCTAAACCCAGAGGGGAAATGCATCACGCTCATCCGCTCGTAAAAAGTCCTATCACGACCGACTTCAATCATCTCTTTAACTCTTGCTCTGGTGATGAGAGGGAGCCCAGTGAGGACTAACATGCGTCTCCAACTCGCGTTCTGGAAATTAAATCGCTCGAGTGGGGTTTCCTCTCGGGCTTGTTGCGATAGTGAGGGATCGATACCGAGCGAAGCGCCAGCGAGATCGGGATACTGCCGTTCGTGACGTGGGAATTGGAGATAGAGCGGGAACTTCTCTTTTTCTTGGAGGAAAGGGTGGAGAGATGTGGGTATTTGAGGCTGGGAGGGGTGCATGTAAAGGATGCGCAGGAGGGAGGGCGTGCTGAGGATGGTGGTGTGCCATGTTTTGGAGACGAGGGTCCCGTGGATGAGGAGATCTGAGAAGGGGAGGTGGGAGAGGATTGCTATGAGGAGTTCGGGGGTGGAGAGAGCGTGGTGCGTGGACGGTGTGGACATTTTATTAGAGATGAGAGAAGGAGAGGAAAGAGAGGAGGGAAAGGAAAGAGATATAAAGTGTGATGCTTGTAAGGTTGAATCCTCAGCCTTGGATGTGCGTCTGCGCCCGAGAGCCTGCATGCAAGACAAGGCTGAAGATAAGTACTGGATCAAATAGTGGCTATGCCATGAAGTTGTTGGAAGGATTTACCTTTAACCGATCCAGTAAAATTCAACCTGGAGTTTGAGGCGTGGGTGGTCGAGGTGGTTTCGGACAATCGAGAAATCATGGCAATACATTATCAAACTACAATTTGATCCCACCAGACATCCCTATCGTATACATTTTGGAGTCCCTTTGGTATACCCAGCGCCAGTCCCATCCTATCTCCAGAAGACCCGAAACGATCCAAATACATTTACAAGCAACGGAAGACAACACAAAAACTTTCATTATCCATTCTCAATCACTCATCAGCGCCATCATGGCCGTTGTCATCTCCACGGATACCCCGTCCTGCGGCTCCGGCGGTGTTCTTTGTCTTGCCACGAATATCTTGCCATGTGGCACCGAATCGTCGTCCAGTGCTGGCGAGAAGCCCTTCCTCCTCATCCGCCTCGGCATCCTCATCAAGTTCGCTGAGGTTGAGCTTTGGTGTACGGAATAGCGATGTGATGAATACAATCAAGAAGACTGCGAGGAAGACGAATTGTGCCCAGAAGGTCAAGGCTCCAAAGAATGAGAAGTTGATAGTGACCCTATTTAGGAAGGTGGTAACAACAGTTGGCGTACAGACGTGCTTGGAACCTTCGCCCGATGACAGCTCAGAGCAAGGCTTGACCAATTCCGGGTGCTTGGAGCAATCAGGCTGATCACCTGGAAATCTAGTGGGGTGACTGCAGAAAGTCTGAGCACCATAGATTGCGTACTGCGGAGCAACCATCATAGCAATCGAATAGTTGATTGCCAACATGATCAATGTCAACATGACAGTTGCCACGAGCATTGCCTGGGGTGAAGTGTGGCCCTTTCGAATCTCGAATAGCTTAACCCAGAGGAATCGAATACCGATAGTGGCAATACCTGCAACTGAGCTGCTGAAAAAGAACAGCACCAATAGCAGCATCAAGACGTAATCAATAGGGAAAACTCTCGAAGCTTGAACAAAAATCCAGTTTACTGGTTGGAAGACATTGATACTAGTTTATGTTAGCACCATACAGCGTCTTGTAGAAGAGTCAACTTACCTTCCCAGAATATAGCCACAATGTTGCTTGCAAATGGAATTTTTGGCCTTGTCGATTCCAGTGATCAACATAGATACCCAAATGATGATTGCGAGAATCAAAAGCAAAATCCCTCCAATAAGCTTTAATGGCCTGAAAATGGCACAGAGTTTAGTCCACGATCGAACGATAAAACTCTTCCCTTCACCTTGTGCCTCGGCAGCAAGGCGCTCGCGGCGGACCAGAGTGCGCTCTTCACGGACCAATGCCTCGAGTTCTCGTTGATCCTTAGCTGGCATACCGCCATCCCGACCAACATTGCGGCCTTCGAGTTGACGCTGTCGCTCACGGTTCGCCTCCAGAGCCGTCGCCGTTGTTTCGGAGAGCTGTGGAGCGCTGATCGATGGCGCCGACTTGATGAACGAGATTGGAAGAAGGGCGAAACCGGCAGCCGTATACAAAATATATAGCAGCGTGCCTAAGGATATGAGCAACCCAAGAGCAAAGGTCAACGCCCGCACTCCATGATTCTCTACTAGGAGACGCTTGAAGTAGTCCAGATCATAATGAGCACCCTTGCGATCCTTTGCAACTGGTACAAAAAACCCGACGAGGAACAGGATGACTACCAGGACGACGAATATAACGGTATACTTCAGAGCTCCCAAAACTCTCTGCCCAAAGGTCTGGGTGCCTTCTTCATCTTCGACATCGTCATATTCTTCGTAAAAGAAGTACGTAAATGGAACCACAAGTAGACAGAGTATAGCGTCGAAGCTGTAGAGACTGTAATAGACGATCTTAAGTGTCACTAGTATTCTGTGCACTGCCTCTGGAGTTGCCCAGTCCTTCTTGGCTCCAAGCTTTGTGGAAGTTGTAGAGCTGACAAGCGCAATGTCGACTGGTAGGAGGAGGACCGTTGCCAACAAGGAAGTCAGCGTTATTATGGTGACGGTTGAAACCAGCGCCGAGCGGTCTCGTGGAGTTTGGTATGTATAGGTAAATATGGCCGCGATGAGTGCTACGAGTCCTACTGCGACTGCGTATGCGACCCAGATAAATGCCATCTGGATAAGAGCCATGTTGCGCGGTTGTAGGCCTCTTCAGAGGGGTAATGATCGGTGGTGTCCGTAAATTGATCTGCTCATAACGCGTGGTTAGTTTTGGTCGCACAGATTCTGCAAGCAGCAGCAGCAGCAGACAGCTATATTGAACAGTAGTAGAATACTCACTTGAAGAAGGATCCTGTCCTTTTCTGCGATCTGGTTGAAGTATGCCGAGTGAAGATTCCAGGTTGTGGGTGGGAAGGCTCTGGCTGCCTTGGAATGGTGTGAAGGGAGAAGAAGGGAAGAGGAGTTGGAGTTGGAGTTGCAGCTCTGCACTACATTAGATTTCTGACGTAGCTCCGGCTAAGTAAACAAGGATGCGACTCCATGCGCACGCATGCTCCGTCCGTAGAGCTTCAGCTCAAACCCCTGTCCATTGGCTTTCGCAGCATGCGAATAATGCGGGCGCTAGCGGCGATCGCGGAACAACCAACAGCAGCAATTCCAAAGTACCAAGGGATGGAAACCTCGAGAGCGGACAGTCAACAAGACATCGCAGTACCACAACACCACAATACCACGAGCCTGCGAAGCTGAATCAACACCCGGGGATATGTGGCGCGTTGCTCTACTACTGCAATAATGCAATGCTACACGGAGCTGACACCTCCAACAGCTGTCACACATTCCTTGACCCTTCCCTTCATCTCTGCCAGCGCAAACAACCTAGTCGTCGCCAAAACCTCTCTACTTCAGATATTCACGACCAAGATTACCTCGATTGAAATCGAAAGTCCGCAGAATAACCAGAAGCAAAATGAGAAGTGGGATCCAACAGTCAATCATGGCGACGGGCTGGAGACATCTTTTATTGGGGGAGACTCGCTGCTGCGTCCCGACCGCGCGAAGAGAACAAAGCTTGTACTCGTCGCCGAATACACATTGTCCGGAACAATTACATCGCTCGCGAGGATAAAGACTGTTTCTTCGAAGTCTGGAGGTGAAGCGCTTTTGGTTGGATTCAGGGACGCGAAGCTCAGCTTGGTGGAATGGGATCCTGCAAGGCCAGGAATCTCGACAATCTCGATACATTTCTACGAGCAAGATGATCTTCAACGAAGTCCATGGGCGCCCAGTTTAAAAGAATGCGCGAACGAGCTGACTGCCGATCCCAGGAGCAGATGCGCTGCGTTGAGGTTCGGGGGTCGGAATTTGGCTATTATCCCTTTCAAGCAGGATGATGAAGATGTTAACATGGATGACTGGGACGAGGATATAGATGGACCTCGTCCAGCTGACCAGACAATCTCCAAAGCTGCAAATGGCGTCAACGGCAAGGAGGACACACCATATAGCTCTTCATTTGTTCTGCGCCTGGCTACGCTTGACCCAAATCTCATCAACCCAATACATCTAGCATTTCTCTACGAATACCGGGAGCCGACTTTTGGGATCCTGTCATCCACTCAGATGCCAGCCTCCTCTTTACTTTTTGAAAGAAGGGATCATATGACATATATGGTGTTCACCTTGGACCTCCATCAGAAAGCATCGACGACCATCCTCTCCGTCAGTGGGTTGCCATATGACTTGTTCGAGGTCATTCCGCTTCCTTCGCCTGTTGGTGGAGCTTTGCTCATTGGCACCAACGAATTGATACACATCGACCAAGCCGGTAAAGCCAACGGAGTCGCTGTCAATGTTTATGCCAAACAATGTACCTCCTTCAGCCTTGTTGATCAGTCAGATCTGCAAATGCGTTTGGAAGGTTCGAAAATCGAACAACTCTCCATTCAAAGTGGAGAAATGATCATCATCCTTCATAGTGGGGAAATAGCCATATTAAGTTTCCACATGGATGGACGATCGGTATCGGGATTGAGCGTTAGAAGAGTCTCTGCTGAAGCAGGCGGCTCGATGATTCCTGCATCTATTTCCAGCATATGTTCTCTCACAAACAATACCGTTTTTGTTGGCAGCGAATTTGCAGATTCAGTGGTCCTTGGTTGGAGTCGGAACTCAAACCAGCTCTCGCGTCGGAAATCACGGGTCGAAGTTATCGAAGAGGCAGATGATGATCTTCTTGACGAATTAGACGACGAGGATGCCGATGATGATGCAGACGATGACTTATACGGCGATGGGCCGTCAACAACACAAGCGAGTACCAATGGTATCGCCAAGTCCGAGACAGTGAACAGCAAAGCTGGCGACTATATGTTTCATGTGCATGATTCCTTAGTCAACATCGCTCCGATTGTAGACATTGCGTTTGGCAATGCAAGCTTCTTCTCCAAGGATGAAGATAGAGCTGACTCCGAAGGCGTCACGGGCGACTTGGAGCTCGTCGCTGCTGTCGGTAAGCAGAAGGCAGGGGCTCTGGCAGTACTCCATCGAAATATCCAGCCCAAAGTTGTTGGCCGTTTTGAATTTCCCGAAGCTCGCGGAATATGGACAATGAGTGCGAAGAGACCAACAGAAAAGGGGCTTGAAGTCAAAAAAGAGAAATCCGTAATCAGTGGGGATTACGCTATCGATGCACAATACGACAGGTTCATGATAGTATCGAAGGCCCTTGCTGACGGAACAGAGATATCTGATGTGTACGCATTGACATCTGCAAATTTCGAGGCTCTAGCAGGAACTGAGTTCGAGCCTGCTGCTGGATCAACCATCGAGGCTGGGACTTTGGGAAATGGTATGCGGGTGATTCAAGTGCTCAAGTCGGAGGTTCGAAGTTATGACGGCGGTAAGTCTTTTCTGTTCTTTTCGCTGGCTCCTCGCCCCCTCACGTCGGTCATCCTGTTCGGTAGTATATGGAAAGCGTCTCACGGCAAAACTTTTTGGTCATGTTTGAGTTTTTGGTACTTATGTTTGCTTTCTGGGGCGCTATCTGGCAATACATCATGTCCTATAGCATCAATGAAAGCGTTTACAATACCCTATCGTGCCTACCTCGTGCTATTGCTGCTTACTACATGAATTACTTGAACCAGAACTGACCCGATGAATCACCTAGATCTCGGCTTGGCCCAAATCTTGCCCATGTACGACGATGACACCGGAGCCGAGCCACAGATAGTAAGCGCAAGCTTCGCAGACCCTTACTTACTCCTCTTCAGAGACGATGCGAGCATCTTTGTCGCCCAATGCGACGACAACAACGAGTTGGAAGAAATCGAGCGCGAAGATGATGCTCTTCTTGCTACCAAGTGGCTGACCGGCTGTCTGTACACGGATACGAAGGGAGTCTTTGCAGCTCTGCAAACCGACAAAGATCAAGGATCCGGAGAAAATGCGATGATGTTCCTTCTCAGCGCTACTGGGGCATTATATGTGGGTTGTTCCTTCAAGAATCTTGGCTCATAGACTGACAGCGTCAGATCTATGCTTTACCCGATCTCTCAAAAGCGGTATACATTGCAGAGGGCCTCTGTTTTGTCCCCCCAGTCTTATCGGCAGACTACGCTGCGAGACGATCTGCGGCTCGAGAGACTATAGCTGAACTGATTGTGGCCGACCTTGGTGACGAAACCTCGAAATCACCATACCTTATTGTAAGCATTATCCAAAAGAACCATTGACATGCTAACTGTGTTCTAGTTGCGCCCATCTACTGATGATCTAACAATATACGAACCATTCCGCACCAATTCCGAGTCAAATTTGCCGCTCTCGTCCACTTTACAGTTCTTGAAAATCCATAATCCTCACTTAGCCAAAAATCCAGACGTGTCTGCCATTGAGACTGAAGATGATGTTCCAGGCAACAGGAACGAGCCCATGCGAGCTATTTCGAACATGGGCGGTTACAGCACGGTTTTCCTTCCTGGTGGATCACCAAGTTTTGTCCTGAAAACCTCCAAGAGTACTCCGAAAGTTCTAAGCCTGCAAGGTCTTGGGGTGAGGGGCATGAGTAGCTTCCACACCGAAGGTTGTGACAGAGGATTCATCTATACTGATGTGGAGGGCGTTGCCCGAGTATCCCAACTTCCGCAGAACACGACTTTCGCCGAACTTGGTGTCTCACTACAGAAGATGGAATTGGGCGAGGAGGTCCATGGTGTAGCATACCACTCGACAACGGAATGCTACGTTACCGCAACAAGCACGCTGGTCGATTTTGAATTGCCCAAAGAAGAGGATCACCATCATCCAAGCTGGGCGAAAGAGGAGATTGCCTTCAAGCCAACAATGGAGCAGAGTCATCTGAAGTTAGTCAATCCTGTCAACTGGTCCGTCATCCACGAGGTTGACCTGGACCCCTTCGAGGTCATCATGTGTATCAAAACACTCAATCTCGAGGTATCAGAAATAACCAATGAGCGAAGACAGTGCATTGTCGTAGGGACAGGAGTTTCGAAGGGCGAGGACCTGGCAATCAAGGGCCGAATTCACGTCTACGATGTCGTCAGCGTGGTCCCAGAACTAGATCGACCAGAGACTAGTAAGCGGCTGAAGTTGATAGCAAAGGAGGAGATCGCTCGAGGAGCCATAACATGCATCTCCGAGATTGGAACTCAAGGATTTATGCTTGTCTCACAAGGGCAGAAATGTATGGTTCGTGGTCTGAAGGAAGATGGCACTCTTCTCCCTGTCGCGTTCATGGATATGAATTGTTATGTCACTTCAATCAAGGAGCTTCGAGGTTCTGGAATTTGCGTCTTTGCTGATGCCATCAAAGGCGTATGGGTCGCCGGTTACACAGAGGAGCCTTACAAAATGATGCTCTTCGGAAAGTCGGCTAAGAATATGGAGATCATGCAGGCGGACCTTCTGCCAGATGGAAAGGAGCTGTATGCCGTGGCCGCGGATTCGGATTGCAATTTGCATATCATGCAATTTGATCCTGAGCGTAAGCTGGATTTCCCAATGTCGCAGAATTACACTTGCTAACTTGCTATCCTAGATCCAAAATCTCTTCAGGGCCATCTCCTACTCCACCGCTCGACTTTTGCTCTAGGCGGCCACCTTCCCACAAGCATGACAGTTCTCCCGCGCACTAAAGCCGCTACTCTTCTTCCTCCCTCCCCAGACGCTATGGAAACTGCTGCCGAAGCTACGATCCCCGAGTACGAACTCCTCCTAACCTCCAACACAGGATGCATCTCTCTGCTCTCGCCATTATCAGAAGCACAATATCGTCGCTTGAGCACATTGTCCAGTCATCTCATCAACACGCTATACCACGCTTGTGGCCTCAATCCAAGAGCGTATAGGATCGACAAGGACGCGCCTGAGGGAATGGTGGGGAGTAGGACTGTTATTGACGGGACGATCTTGATGCGCTGGATGGAGTTGGGGAGTCAGAGACGAGCAGAGGTTGCGGGGAGAGTCGGAATCGATGTGGAGGAGGTGAGAGATGATTTGGCAGCGCTGATGGGTGGGCTTGGGTATCTTTGAAAGGTTTCGGGCAGGCATATCTTGCTTGTATTTGTAGGTGAGACACAGATGGGGTGCAATCCGGGAAAAGAATTTCGCATTTGACACCAACAATAAATCCAACGGAGATTTCCATCCATATTCGATTGTTTGACCATCAATACAGTATAGTATTCCAAATTGTCTCCAGTGGCCACTGCTCGTATGGTTTGTTAGGCAGTCTACATGACAGTTACGAAGCAGAGTGCCTGGATGACTTCATCTCAACTCGATTGAGCAACAATATGTTATTTCCTGGAATATTGACCAAGGCTTAATTAAGCCCGCTAACCCTCTGCACCATGGCTCCATCTATATCATCGAAGCTCGGCGAGTCTGAGAAACATCGGGTGCTGATCGACCTATGACACAGCTACTTCTCCAGCTCCCCCAATCCCTCCATCTCGCTTGAGATCCCCGGAAAATTCCCAGACCACCAGGACCATTCAGCTACAACAAGACCAACAGGGTACATATTTTGCCCTTTGTGTACCTGCGTCACTTCTGAACCCCGTCCACCCACTTCCCCAGTTTTAAAATCAGTTCCTTGTTTTTACCATTTAATATTCGTATTCCAGGTACTACGGGAAGACTCTTCATCGCGACAGCCGCGTTGGTGGTGGCGACAAGGCTGGCTCATCAGCCACACTTCTCTGGGATCTTCATCTGAAAGCCCAAAAGAGCCTCTTATTAAATGCTGCCTACAGCATCCCGAGAACTTTTTCTGGACGGCTAGAAACGGGGCCGTCTTTGTCGGGGCCCGTTCATATCTTGGACTGGATGTTGATCCTATCTAGATTTCCTACATTAGACCTGCTTTCCCCCGTCGCAGAATCTAGTTCATTGCCTGGCAAACTCAACTAACTGTTCACTTCGCTTCCCAATTCCAAGCTCTGTAGGAAATCCTTTTCCAGCTGACTGAAAATCTTACGATATCTTACTTGCTTCAATCGTTCGTCATGAGTATGTTCTCATAACCCCCACCCCCAACAGCCCTCAGCCCTACCAACTAACGAATCCATCTATCCACAGACTTACTCACCCACATCTCACGTCTAACAAAACGTGTTATGCCATCAGATAACATGATCAACATAATAATCGGTGTCTTGACGATCGTAATCGGCTTCCTGAGCTCGATTCTCGCTTGGGCGACTTGGAAATTGACGAAAGTCCGGAACCGGAAGTTAGAAGAGGATATGAGTAAGTATACTTTCCAATGCGTGGTCAAAATTTCTGTGTGCCTGTATTTGTTTGATGGTGGGATGTTTGGCTGACTCTGTGGGTGGGGAGGTTTGCCTATAGATCAGATCCATCTTGAACATGTTGAGCGTCCTCCGTCGAGGTTGGGGTATGAGTTGGCGTTGAGGTTTGGGAGGAGTAAGTGAGAGGGCTTCTAAAGAAAGACTTCTAGATTTTGAAGGATCGATTTGAGCTTGATTTTTTTTTTTAAATGTACGGAGTTTTGTTTTGAGGGTTAAAGTTTATTGTTGATAGAAGTTGTTAGAGATGCATGACTAGGTTCGGGAAAGTCCGGGGCTGGAGGAGTTGAACGTTCTTGAGGCTTGATAGGTGCTGGCACCGCTTTGGTAACGATAATTAATTCTCAATCAGTGTGTATTCAAACAGTTCCAGGAGTTTATTCGGGCTTGCGTGTTTGTTAATACTCTCGCTAAATGCCAGGAAAGTTTAGCGCAGGTTAGTAATACCAGCAGCAGCAACAAGCTATTTGTCTCGAAGCTCCTCCAAAAGGAACTGCAAACTTAAGGCTTGAGAAGACGATGTGTGTTAAAGTTGAATATTGTTTGAGTTTTGATTGCAATTCCATTTCGTAGGAGATAAAAGATGATCCAACTACTGTCATCGATCATTAGTGCCGAGACCAGATCACGATCTTTCGGTAGACGCATCAGTATCAGTGCTGGAACATGAAATCAATGTGCAGAAAGACTAAAATTCCACTGCGATTCAGACGGGTAACCCGTGGGGGATGGGGATGGGGGGTGAATTTCGACTTAACCGAGACGACGCAGACCGCCCGACTGTGCGGCATCGAGGAGGCTACGAGAGCAGAATAAACCGTCCTGTGCTTCGTTGTCCTTCAGTTCCATCGTGATAGTTTCCGTTTTTGTCCCGGCTGACGAACTCTGGATGCGGGGCTGAATAGTGAACAGGCCATTCGTCAACTTTCTGCCTTCGATCTGCGAAACAGTGCCATTGCTGCACCTACCTAGGTAGGCAGCATGGAAATATACGACAGAACATGGGATTTGTGGGACAGAGTAACAGCGGTGAGCCAAACATTACCGGCAGCCCGTCACAGCGCTGTTTCACACAGCTTCCAACTCTGCCTCGCCTCCCAACTGACAGCGCTGTAAGAGACATGCAGCCATTCACTTGCTCGCGATATATTTGCAGCAGAACATAAGTAAGTCCCAATTCGTCTCATGTTCAAAGACAAAAATCGAACAGCAAAGCCATCAACAATTTCCTTGACTAAAGCTCCTTCGACCCTCACTCTGATCACTTACCAAACATTGAGCCTAGAAATGGGTACGTGCTTACTCGTTAAGGACATTGAACCCAGACCCCACCCCAAGATCCTTCAGCCTTGTCAACTTACTTGCCTCGCTGACTTCTCTCTATAGCCTTGCGTTTAGCCATCCCAACTGCCCAAACATCGAACACTTCCATCCTACCTCGAGGTATCTCGGCAGACAACAAAATCAATATCATCATTGGAGTTTTGACGATCATCATTGGCATATTGAGTTCCATGTTGGCTTGGTCAACATGGCGACTCACTCGTGATCGACGAAGGAGACACGGACATATGAGTACGGCCATCCCTCTGAACAGCTTCCTTCCTTAATTTTCTGTCACCTATATCTTCCTTAGTCATGAAGTGGATCAAGTCAAGTTCTCTATTCAAGCTAAACTGGTTTAGGTCTAGCTACTAGCCCAATTCCACTCGAAGACAACCAACGTCGTCTCCCGAGACTAGGTTATGAATTGGCATTAAGGTTTGGGAGGAGTGAATGAAATGGTGGACATCTCTGTGTTTATGTTGTAATGTACTGATACAATATCCTGGAAGAGTACTACTTGGAAGTCTGGGGTGTTATTTACTTGATTGACCGTACTTGAAGTAGAAAGAGAAATAAAACCACTCTTATATGTTCTACACATGCTCATTTCAACTCAAGGTCAAATTCCAATGATCATTGTACTTCTTCTAAAAGGTGGATATCTGAGATCAATTTCGTTTCTATAGAAAGTATTCCTAATTTGGAATTCTAAGTATCGTTATTTTGTTGAACATAGCTGTAAAACCTATCCTGGTCGTCAAGCTTGATTACGTCCAATCGCAAGTTGTCCAAAGAAACCACAACTGATATGCAGCGTAGTTGTGGTCTGCGGGCTAAAGAGTCAAATCAAGGAGGTGTATAGGGAGTACAATCTGATGAAGGTGGGCTTTGTCAAGGATACTAAGTCTGAAGGTTGGTTATTGACGAGCTGTGGATTGGATGGCGTTGTTAAGATGTGCCATACTGAAGTAGAGCATGTGATTGGGAGAGCTGGTTTAGTATAGCTCCGTCAAGACTACCTAGAATATTCCTCAGCTACAAAAATGACGGTGAGCATAAGAATAAACCATGGTCTCTCCATAGCCATCTCCATTTTTCGTTGAAGCACACCAAAAGCCAAAACCCTACTCACTTCTTACTGCATTCCATAAACATCCTCAATATCCAATCCCTCTCACCACACCTGACAAGACCAAGGAAATGCCAACCGAAACGAAAATGAAAGTTAAAAAAAAAATAGCATTACACTTAAACCCGCTCCCTCCAAACTCTCACCCTCCTCACCCGCCTCGCTAACCACATAACCTAGCCCCGTCAACCACAACCACAACACCAGCCATTCCACACTAAATAAAACCATCATCACAATCAGCACTCCAAGCTAGCTAGATCCTTGTATGTGCAACATGTCTCTTAAACTTAACAGCCACCAAGGGAGTGAGCGTAAGGGTGAGAGTGTTGTTTACACTAACAGCATCAGGCTACTAAGCGAGCAAGCCCCTTTCCCCACTTTCCCCCCTATCTTACCGGAGGTAGTGGCTCTTGACTTCAGTTCATCGACATTGACAAACGGATTCGAACTTTGAACGTGGGTATTCGAAATTGGAAAAAAAAGAACGATAATCTGATCTGGATCCTCTGAAGTCGCAGAGCAGAGGCTGGCTGTATCTACTGTGTAGAACATGTCATCGAGGCGGCGGTATCCACACATGAATTGCATCCTGTTGATGCTCCTTGGGCGAGCTCCCGTGGAAATTGGGGAAGTCTTAGTCATCTAAAGGGGCAGTATGATTTACAGCCAACCTCTTCACAGGCTGATGATATTTTTGGGGAAGTAAGGGAAAGAGTGAAGTCAGCTCATATCAAGATAGCCATTCTACTTGTCTTATTGCTTATATTATACATTTGATGCCGTGTCCCTTTCCTTCCTATGCATTCCGATCCCCAGCCCAAGTCTAATGTCGTTGATGTTGAAATTGATATTCTTGTGAATTCATTGTCGTACTTTCTAAATTGTGTTTTTGCTCTGCCGAATTTGCATCGTTGCTCATGGCTCGGTTGCATTCTTGTTCCTTCTCAAGCTTCCAAATCGTCGCTTCAATCCCTCACCGATACGTCGTCCTGTGGTGTTGGATCTTCGCATTTCATTCGCCCCGTCAACGTCCAGGAAAGCACCGGCCGATGGTCTACTGGGTCCTCTGAAATCCTCGTGGTTTCCGCTGACACTTCGCTGGCGACCGGTTGCAGGCCGTTGTGGTTGCATCTCATAAGACCGACTATCGGGTGACAGACCATTTCGGGCAGTTTCTTTCTTGTGGTCTTTCAACGCCTTCTCAATTGAGTAAGATGGCTCTCCTTTTCCTTTAAGATCTTCAGGGAGATATTTCTGCCAAGTGTTAGCTGTGATTCGTCCATGTGTAGAGTAATACATACAACATGATCCCATCTCTTGTACGCACCACCTGCTGCGTCTGGCTCGCGCATCAGATCAGCACCCTCCTCGTAGTCCATCCTCCTGCCAGAGAAGTCTTCGAACCCTGGGGGAATAACAGACGTTCCTTGCAGAGGTACATGTTTGGTCAGAGAGTCTTTGATGTATTCCTTCGGCGTAGCTTTGATAGCCTCTTCATTGGAACTTTTGACGGCATCGACAGGAGAGTATTTGACGTTTGTGTTCCGGGATATCAGCGTTGCGTCATATGGGCCTTCGTGATGGTATAGTCCTCCAAGCATAGATTTGTCAAGCATGTCAATACTATCAGCTCCGGGAATATGCTTCTTCCTCAGATGTGGTGACCGATTTGCCGCCTTCGTCTCCTTACGCAATTGATCAAGTGGTCGGTGAGACATGTCTCCTGGGAATCTTTCGCCCAGAGAACCTAAGATACGTTAGACGGAATTCAGTAAGACTCGCAGTAAGATCTAATCACTCACTTCCTCTTCTTCGTCCGTGTCCGCTAGTTGATTGCTCTCCAGACGTCTTCCGGCTGCTCGGTCCGGCTTCGTTCAGTTCCCCAAAAGCTAGCTGCCTGTGGGATGGGGAATACGGATTCGATGGATGGAATGAGGATCTCGTCGGGCTTGCGGATGTTGGCGGGGTTGGGTATGTTGTTACGGAGGGCTGCTTTGAAGATTTACCAAAGGCAGGGGATTTCGAAGTAGAGCTGGATCTGTTTACGGAGGATCTGAAGTGCGTCCCGGGGCCAGTTTCCTCGCTGGGCTCTGGGGCATTTAAAGGATCGAGCAGGTATTTGGTGGCCTGGCAAATGGTTAGTAAAACTTGGCAGATTGACGTTGATCGCTGGTGCTAGCAGATATCAAGCTGGAATGCCTGCCTGCCTGCCCGCCCGCATTTATCCCAACTCACCCAATGCTTGTCTTCGTGTGACTCCATATCGGCAGTAGTATGATGATGCTCGATTGACGAGTGGTATTGTCTCTCTGGGTATGGACTGTGAGTACTGCGAGTATATCTGGGACGGTTGTTGTCGTGAGAAGATGAGAAGACAGAGGGGAGAAATGGAGCTTATCTATTTGACCTTCCCTACCTAACCATAGGTTGGTTACTTAACAGCTCACCTCGACCATCTCACCTGCCGGAAAAATACGTGCAGTGAGTGCAGTGCAGTGGACTGCTTTGCTGTGCCTGGGTGCGTACGAATCGGGCAGGGGTCTCCCACTCGGCGCGGCTACGTCATTCGCTGGCTGGCGGGACCCCTGCAGCTTCCAGACCAAAAGGAAGCGGATGCGCGGAGGAGAGTGCGAAGAGAGCAGTTATGGCTTGCTGATTGGCCCAAAGTATTTACTTGAATAGCGCCAAATGCGATATCATTGGCTGACTAACAGAAAGCTCCTGGCATGGTCCCAACACAGCTTCATCTGGCTCCTGTCGCGACCCACTGCTGACGTTGAACGTTCGTCTTAAGGTTAAGACGACTTTCACAAGCCCGATCCGGCGAAGAGACGAACGGAATATTGCCAAGGCGCTTGAAATGTAAGCGAAACTGAAAGTTCCAAGGACCGCGTTTGTCCCGAGAATCAACCAATGTCAAGGACCTTGACCTTGACCTCGACCTCGACCTCGACATTTCCGTTCCTGAAGCTATTTTATCATCACGAGACTAACTAAGCCTCTTAAGCTCCACCTTACCTAGATATTGCGACCCAGCACTGGCACGGAAAAGTTAACAACACCGGCTAGATCATGGCTCTTGTCGACTACCCTTCCTCTGATGAAGAGGACAACAAAGTCACCCCCAAGAACAGCAAGGACATCACCAGCCTCAAACGCAAGCGTGATGGTTCACCAGACCTACCTCCACTACCCTCCAAGTTCCACGACCTCTACGCCTCAACAACCAGAGTGAGCGTAAGAGATGACCCGAGCTTGCACGAAGGAAGAAAGAGAGTTATTCCCCATATCGAAGGCAACTGGCCAACCCACATCTATATCGAGTGTAAGTTCCTCTTCCCCATTCCTCGAAATATAAATACTTGGCTGACTCGATCGAGGGTATCCGTCGACAACAGAAGATGCTTCGTTATCAAAGCTCATTTCAGCCTTGCAAAAAGACATCTCATTCGACTCAAACTCGAAAGTCCACTCCTCTGTGACGAGTGACGTGGGAGTTCCTCTACCGCTCCATGTCAGTCTGTCTCGGTCTCTTGGATTCCTAGCAGCCCAGAAGGACGACTTTGTTGACTCCCTGGACCGAGTTTTGAAAGTGTCTGGAATTCGACCGTAAGTGCTCCCTCTACTCTATGTTGATCACGCCGCTGACTGTAAAGTTTTGACATTACTTTCACTGGCCTCAAATGGGTTGCCAACTTTGAGAAAACCCGTTGGTTCCTCGTTCTGAGCATCCCCAAACCTGAGTCCGATGGACTGAACAAGATTCTCTTCGTCTGCAATTCAATTGTCAAGCAGTACGGCCAACCGCCACTTTACCCCAAACCGCCGACCGGACCGTCAATCTACGCCCGCAAAAAACAACAAAGGCGACAGTCGCAGGAGAACAGAGAAACTCCTTCCGACAAAAGTCACACTAACCTGGACTGGTCAGAAATTCAAGATGCTACTGATGCCTTCCACATTAGTCTCGCGTGGACCCTTCAAGATCCAAGCCAGGAGCTCCTTGAATTGACCGAGTCTGTTGCCAAGGATCACCTCAACAGACTTCAAAATATTGAAGTCAGTGTCAAGGAAATCAAATGCAAAGTGGGAAATGTTGTCACAAGCATATCCCTTCGAACCAACCCATTTGAGGACGGATGATACCAGCCATGCCACAAAACTCTGTGAATGAAGGAGGCTCAGTACAGAGGAACACCACCTCTTTGACTCGGGGATCTGCAGTCTCTATATCACAACATAGGACAAGCCAACACTACCTCGCAGCTGCTAGCGAAACGTTCAACCACAAAGTTAGGAACGCTATGATGCAACAGAAACAATGCATATCACGCCTCCCACGGCGAACGAGGCAAAATGGTATATCAGAGCATGTACAGCACTGGCTAAAGTCAAGGGGAAATCCTGAGTACCATGGTTCCAAAGCTATCCACATCATTCACCTAATTTGAGAAATCTAATACCAAACTACTTCAAGCATCTCAGGCCCTTGACTGCTTAACATGTATCACTTGTCCTCGACCTCCCATGAGGGTGATGCCTCTGCTTCCCACATTGCCTTGTTATTTATCGAATTATTAATGGAATCGTATCAAAGTGGCGGTACAAAGCGATGCTTGGCCTTTCTATCGTTGAAATTAAGGATCTGGTCCATCAGATACATTATGAGTATTGTTCTGCCTAAGCGCTTGAAGTCATCTTCAATTCTAAACCCGCCATATGCCCAGGAACATACCTATATCTCCTGCCAATTTATTTAAGCTAATAACCATTTATCCTATTTTCTCATTCGCCGAAAATGTCCTTTTGTCAACGACCAGTGTACGTGCCATTCGCTAGGGAAGTAAAGTACAAACAACCTGAAAGCGCAAGCCTGCTTGCTTATATAATACAAAAACACAAGTGAGTTGACTGGAATGCCGGAAGAATATCGGGTCTTTACAGAATTTCGCTTGTTTGTCCACACACAACACACTAAAATATCTAACTCACATAATTATTGAGATACGCTACTTTTAGTCATCATTGGTGTTAGGAAGCATCATGATTCTTGCCCCCTTGGCACAGTGGTAATGCGTTTCACTCGTAAAAGATGAAAATGAAAAGATCCTCGGTTCGATTCCGAGAGGGGGCATTATGTTCGGTTTACCAATTATCTTTTGGGGATTGTTTTTTCCCTCCTTTTTTTGGATCCTGCTGGTGAAAGATTGGGAGGTAGGTACCTACCTAGGTAGTAAGGCGATCTAGAGGTATCTACCGGCTTTAAAAGAAAAAATTGAGATGCTGAATGAGTCTCTGATAATATATCTACGTAGCTAAGAGGTTTTTTTGTACTTATGCTTGGGACCTTGTATGTCCAGCCAGGTGTACATCAGTTGCTTTTGTTTTTTTCGAAAGTAACCTCGCAACATCTATTAATTTTGACGTTTTCTGAATTTGGGCCAAGAATAAATAGGTTTTTACACTCTCGCCTACTCGATACTTGGGTTATGTGTTTTCCTTAGTTGCTTGCCTTGGGCCGCAAAATCCGGTCTATATAGATCGCAGATCCATCCATTGCACACATCCATCTATCCTGTTGCTCCAGAAGAGTTTCTAAAATAACTTTCCATGGATTGCTATAGGAAATTAGTAAAGGCTGTAAACAGGATATCAACCTCCGAACCGTTATTATGATATATTTTTACTATCTTCTATTTCTGCGAGGGTTTGCTTCTGTTTAAAGAGCTGGAGGACTTTTGCATTCGCAAACGAGCATCACAGGGCCATAAATCTCGCAACAAAAGTATTGGAAGAATTGGAACCTCTTCAGAACGAAATATGCTAGCACAGAGACATCGATATGAACTACAGGAAGATCGCCCAATCTATAAGTTGAAGTATGAATATGATCTCGAAAATTGAAAAAGGGATTTTTGTCAACTTATTTCCTGTTTGAGAAACTGCACTGCACTGGGTTGGATTGGTGTCGACGGGTTATCTGATACGCATGGGGAATTCCATAGAGAATTAACTGGGTTACCTTTTGCACCTGTGGGGGTCGATGGGCAGGTGAGGTCAAGAATCAAGAAGTCCTCCGAACCAGAGATTGCTGGAACTAATCAGCCTCCTGGGTATATTGAGATTCACTAGTACGATTTACGGAAAGTAGAAAACGGAATAAATTATGGATTTCGTTTCAATTATCGAGTGAGAAAGGGCGATCTCTGGTGGACATTCAACCTCTTAGGGTACTAGATTGCTGATATTGAGATACACGTCATAGGGCTCATTTGAAAGTGAAACACCAATGAATTAAGTAGCTGGGCATCAAAAGAGCAAGGATGGACACAATGAAGTCATTGCAATCTTCATTTTGTATGTGATCAAGTGAAATACCCGATAACGCAATGCAAACCCCTCGTCAAATCAAATCTACAACTCCCAACGCTCATGCTTATGCAGTCCAAACAAAAAAACGCCAAATTTATGTAATGCCAAAGTTTTCAAAGCTCATCTACTGTAGGACGTTTAAGCTTCCATGTTCTCGGACGTATTGGTAGACCAATGTAGTTATTCCAGGCCCTTGAAGCTTCTAGAACGAAGATCTCCCAGCTGGATATCCATTAGCCAAATACTCAAGAGAGATCGGTCGGAAACTTACGCTCGAGATGGGAAATTGATCCAGCTCTTGACTACGAATTTGGACACTCTCCATATGAGATCTAATTCGGCGTAGAAGATCTCCGAAACTGTGGCGTTGTTTGGAAGTCTCTGACGCTGGAACGATTCTTTCTCATGAGCCACGTAGTCGGTCTCCGTTGGATCTTTGTACTCTTTTCCAGGCACAACATGGTGAGGCCTTGTGGCTCGGTCGGAGAAGGCGGTTTTCTCTTCTGCTTTGGACTCTTCTGCTTCAACCATTCCTCTGAACTTGCCGACGGCCTCAAGCGAGTCGGAGATGCGAGCAAGTGTGTTGAAGAGAGCAACAAGTTCTGTTCTTTTCAACATAGGGATGTCGTCAGAGTTGTTGTCAAACTCAAATAGCACCTTCAGCGCTGCTCCGTAGCCAGCAGTTTGCAGTTTCCCCCAAAGACGGCATTTGTCACAACCGACACAGTCCATGATTCGGCTGACGTTTCTGAATCGGTTACGGAAATCCTCTTTCAAGCTTGGTCCTTCGCCGTTGACAAACATGAGACTTTCGTCAAAGATTTGTGGTGCTGTACCGGCTTTGGAGGTAAGAGCCTGTACTTTGGCCTTGGTGGCACGGTCTTGAACAGGGTCGCCTGAGCAGAAAGTGTAGTCTTTCAAGTATGGTCCGAGTTTGGTGACTGCTCGGAGGACAAGAGCATAGTTGAAGTAGAGATTGGAGACTCTGTCTGGGAAACCATGCAACCTATCTTTGTAGCATTGTAAATTTGGTCCCCATGCCCCGGTTGTCTGATTGAGGTATTCCCAGCAGAGATGGGCACTGATGGAAGTATGCATGCCAGAAACAACTCTGTAGAAAACCCGCTTCTCCAAGCACTGGTCTTCATGCTCAAGCCCAGACTCTGTAACGAAAGGTGTGTTTGGTGTATGCTTTTGGTGCTCCTCAAGAGCTTGCTGCAATCCACGTTCCCGCATAACGGATTGCAACTCGCTGATTGCAGGTCCCTTCTCGGGGAATGGAGAACTGCCTAGAGCTGCCGACTTGGGGAATGATGATTTTGAAAAGCAATTCTCCCTGTAAATGGCATCCCACACCTGCTTCGTGCCCTCTCCCGCGTATCCCGTGAACCTCTCTGGGTTGTCTACCAAGCTCACATAGTCTCCTTTCGATCCAGCGCTTTCGTCCTCCGGAACACAATAGTCTCGCTCATCGCATTCGTCGTCATATTCCACAACACAGCTCTCTCCAACATCCTCGCCCAACATGCCCTGAAGTGGTTTCTGCGGCCCTCTTTCCTCCTGTAACCTCCTTCCGGGATGCCCGGCTTTGGGACCCTCCAGCTTGCCCAATTCCTGCGCCCTCCATATTTCCGGGATGTCCTCTTCGTTGTCCAAGGTGTTCACGGCGCACGCAATATTCCCACACATGCCACTGTCATCACTCCAGAATGGACATTCCTTGCCAAATAGATTGAGCCGGTAGTATGCGAAGAAGTCGGTCGTTTGCGTAATGTCATTGAGCGACGGCTTGAGTTCCTGGTTGAGGGTATCGAGGGTAGAGTAGGAAGCGCATGCATCTGAGACAATTGCTTTGGGGGAAATCTGAGTGAGGCCATTAGACAAGTATGCCTGATAGAAGAATAAAAGAGCGTACCGCGCAAACATCAGGACTGGGTGTTTTGGCCTTCGATGCTATCTTGGAGTCTGCGGCGGCGTGCGAGGTCCCAAGTAGAGAGAAGATAGCTAGATAAAAGACCTGCGCAGCAGTCTTCATGATTGATTGTCACAAGACACTTGGCCTTTATCCCACGTTGTTTTAGCCAGTGAACTCAAATAGATGGCTGAATAGGTGGAACGTGAAGCCGTGGTGGGGTAGTCGATATGGTCTTGGAGGTTGTTGACAAAGAATCGCTGGCTATTGAAACTTCAACTCGTGCATTGGCCGTTCAAAAGAATTTACAAGAAATATCGAATTGATTGCAATTCTATCAAGTGAGCAAGGCCGAGGAATGCGCGAGTAATGGCGGGCGAGGTGCCATAAGTAGAGCGTTGATTGTAAAGCAAGTCTGGTTTCGGTATATCTGTCTGTTCGGCTTGTGGTTCGATTACAATTCCCATCAGCCTACTCCTCCGTACCACTAGCAGATCAGGGAACACTTATGCTGACGCCACTCTTGGCAGCATCCAGCCAGCCGTCCCGTTCCTGTTCCTGAGCTGGACCAAATTAGAATTCTCGCTTTGTTCATGTAATAATCTGGTGTTCTTGCTCCTAAATCGCACGGTATAAAATTGCCACCATCCTGGCTATTTGCCGCCTCAAGACACGAACATTTTTGTATCACACCTCTCATCGGTCAAAATTTACTAGGATATGAATCTTAATTCCAACCACTTGGCAGTCCACAGTTCTTTAAACTGCAATATGGGGACAAAATCTCGAACTCTATCTAAATTACATTTCCTTACTCGCGATTGGGAAAGCTCAAGATACCTATGCAATACAACAGAACGACTCAGTACCCCATGTTAGACTATCCACCCAATCGTCTACAATTTACTACATCCTGTGTATTTTTTTTTTAACTCCCACAGGTCCACAAATTCCATTTGAGCTTCAAAAAATCCGACCTCGCGGTTAATAACAATGCCTTCGACTCCCCACATTTAGGTATTTGAGCGACCCACAAGATCAGAAGCAAAAGAGTTACGACAAACGCATGGTATGGCCAAATTTTGGTCATTCATATTTTCTTTATCCACGAAGACTGCCCTATTCGATATCATACATTCAGTCTGCCCATCCACCAACCAGACGGACCGAAAGGAAGCCGAAAAAATTATAAAGAAGAGAATGTCCATTCGCCCTAATCTAGTACATCGAAGAGAAAGGCATGAGGTGTGGTGTATCAAGAGAGACATGAGACGTAACATCGTCAAAAGCATAGGTACGCCAGTGTTTGCAAAGTCTTGCGCTCCAGAAAAAAGCCACCAAATTCAAATCGAGTCGTGAGTTACCGGAAGCTATTTTATCTCTATTGGCCTGGAGGGACATAATTGATTGGTCTCCTGTTCTCAAATCAGTACGAGGGGTTTTGCTTGCGGATTTTGGGTTCCTACTTGAAGAGAAGTATGTGTGGCTCGGGCTCGTGAACTTCGTAGTGCTCCCATCCAAGACTCTGCAGAGAGTCAGTATAATAATGTACCCCACTTGTCGTACGCCTAACACACCTGTGTAATACCCAATGCTCTCCACTCCTCCTCCCACAACAACTTCAATGTACCCTTCGAGGAATCGTGATACTCCTTTGGAATGACCTTTAGCATGTTCTTGGGGAGCTGGACATGTCGGTACTCGAATTCATTGTCAGAGTATCTGGATTGGTAAGTCAGTTTCGCATCCAAGAATGACCACCGCAATTCAGCTGAAGAGTTTCCAAGACGGTTGAAGGGCTATCCTTTCTAGCACTGTAATTCAATCCAGAGGCATGCCCCAACAACCCCTAACATCCCAAATGAATCTTGTCGCTTTACTCACCTCGCAGAATAGTGGATGGAATCTATGAACTCCTCTAGACGCGCCTTCTCCGGCTCCGTGAGCGGTCTAGGGTTCTTGTTTCGTCTGTTGTAATCCATGTCCGACATTTTGTTTTTGCCTTAGATTTTCCCTTTGACGTTGAAGTGGCTGCAGCTAATGGTGGGGCACGCGACAACTTTGACAACCTGAAGTAAAGACTGGAAATCGGGACTTCGCGCAAGTGCGGCTGGTCGGTATCCGGCTGGGTATCTGTCTGTCAAGGTTCGCCACGGCGAGGGGAGTGTGGGAAACAGAAGTCGAGGAAAGGTGGGTTGGGGCGGGGGCGAGGGTTGCCTGTGAGTAATTGTCCAAACTGTGCTGAGCACTTGGAAGTTGAAAGCGAAGGAATAGAAGCAATGGCGAAGAAGAAGTGTAAGCGATCCGTAATCGGGCGCGAGACAGAGGGCAATCAGAACGGTGAAGGTGTTGTTGCGAACTTAAAAGTTGTATTCACTCCGAGGACCACTCAAGTAAACAATGCTCCTCTTCGCAGCCTCGTACGGGCGCTAGCTGATGCACTACCCAAAAATGGGTTAGAGCCAACAGTCACGTGTCGAGGGAGATATTCAAATGGATGAAGGCCAGCCGACCATTGTCCTGTGGAGGGCAAAGAACATTGAATTGCGCAACAAGTGACAGAATTAGCTTTCCTAGCAAAAGGAATAATTAATATTTGGCCTCTCGGCACACTCCAGAGCCACGATTACGATTTTCGATTTTTCGATTTTCGTGAACCTTCACTCCCATCCCATTTCGGCAAACCCAGCCCAAGCCATCCAACCACACAAGGATCTTCTCAATCCTCACTCCACGACGCGCCAGCCAGCAGAGTGATCGCGTCGCCCAGCACCCTGCGCCAACACCACAGCAAGCAATTGTAACTTCAATACAATCCACGAGAGCCTCCGCGGCGCATCATTAATCGGCCTGGATCCGGCGACGCACGACCGGAAAGGACAACATGGACAAGCGCAAGGTCAACGGGGGAGGCCATAGGAGCGAGGAGTTGGACGATCGCGCTGCGAAGAGAAGAAAGATGCCGAATAGTGTAAGTGCTTGTTGCCTCGCCCTCGCCCTCCCTTCTCTGCTGCGCGGGGTAGATGGATGAATGATTGAATGGAGTGCGCGATGTGGGTTGTACTTTGTATTGGCGATCGATAGTCGCAGGGAATCGAAGCTGCGCACTGAAGGTTCACGACCTGCACCATCATTCGTGCCTCCGCGTTACTTACTTATCGAACATACCGGCAAGGCAAGGCTGACAAGATGACAGGACATCGACCTCATGAAGGGAGAGACTCCGGAAACCACCACCCAGATGGGCTTGAAATTGGTAAACACATTTCGACAAACGGCGGACAAGAGGTATGTTGATTCGATTTCATATTGCGACAAGTGCATTCTCTTCAGCCTCGGGAGGGTAGATACTTGCTACATACCTGAATTCTTCTGCGATTCTTCGCATGTGTCTACCTCGGATCCTGATTTCTACCACGTCCTTTCCCTACACTACTGCATCGTAATAGTCCGCGCATTTGACTGACATCATCCACAGTGGACGCCTTATTTCTACACCATTCCTCACCCTCCCCAGCAAAAAACAGTTTCCTGACTACTACGAGACGATTCGGATGCCTATTGCCTTGGATACTATCGAAGCCAAACTCAAGCGCCGTGAATTCCCGACTCTCACTACTCTCGAAAGTTACTTTAAGCGGATGATTGCGAATGCGAAGGAATACAATGAGCGGGGATCTGAGATATTTGATGACTCTGAGCGCTTGAGAAAGGCTCTTAGTAACTTCATGACGAGGTGGAACCCGGCATACAAGTTGATTGAAGGCTATACACCATTTCCGACACCGTTCCCTGCCACCCCTGAACCAATTCCTGAGGTGGAAGAAGCTGGTGATAGTGACGAGGATGCCCCAGGAGAAATTGAATATGAAGCTCCTACGACAACCACCAAAAAGGCACGTGGACGACCACCTAAGAACCCTCAGCCTCAGAGAACGAGTGTCACCCCTACATTAGTCGAGATTCAATACGTGGGAGAAGGGTTCCAAGGCCTGTCCTTCCAGGAAGCACAAGAGAGATTTATAGAAGACTGTATCTCCCAAAAGGAATACCCTGAGTAAGTCGAACAGGGCAAGAAAAATCGTGCTGTGCTAATATGCATGCGAAGGGATGATTTCCCAGCCTTCCAACCATTTGTTGAACTTCCGTCAAAGGTCGACTACGAAGATTACTACAAAGTTATTGCCCGTCCTGTCAGCCTGAAGACCCTCAAGAAAGGTGTCAGAGGTGTCAAAGGCAAGAATGCAGCAACTGGTAAATCCTTGTACGAAAGTTGGACTGCTTTCGAGAAAGAAGCGAGCTTTATTTGGGAGAACGCTTTCAAATACAACGAGGATGGTAGTGATATCTCTGTACTCGCTCTAGAATTCAAGGTACGGCAAGAAGAAGTCAATATGCCGTCTTTCCACGCCCTGCTAACGACATTTAGGCTTTCTTTACAAAGCTGATAGCCGATGCTAAGAGAGCTGCACCTGACGGAACCCCAGTGGCTGCAGTGGGCCCGAAGATCAAATTGCAAATCAAGCAACCCCAGCCTGCATCAGCGCAACAGAAATTTACTCTAAAGTTCCCGGGCAGACCTACTCCTGTTGACTCTCCGACTCAAACAGCAATTCGTACCAATGGATCGGCTGGACTTGCTGCTGCTAATGGTGCTGGCGGACGAAATCCATTTGCCTCTGCAACAGCTGCACCCAGTTTGGAGCAACTCGAGCGTGCCAGGAGTGCATCAGGTTCCGTTCCGTCCCCAACACCTTCGAGTGCTGCACTGGTCAAGAATGAGGAAGCTGGTCGAAATTCACCAGCAGTCCTAGCGCCTTTCAGCAATCTTCGCGGTTCTAGTCAGGCCGTGTCATCGCCTGGCTTGACAGCGAATGGTATGCTACCCCCGACGACTCCTGGAACCTCCAATGTCTACAACGTTAGTGGATATGCCCAGTCTTTCAATCATCAAGCCCAGTACAACCCACCAAATCCCAGCTTCGATTCTAAGTGGCGCCAACCTGGTAAAAGTAGGCTTTGAACATTCGCACCTTAACATTGCTAACAATTATAGACGCATCCGATGCTATGATTACGAATCTTAGTCTTGCAACTCACCCAGGACTCAACATCTCTCGCCATTTCCGTATGGATTTGCCACCATCTGAAACCATGGCCCAGCAGTCTATCACCATAAATCTTCCATCGACTCACTATTATCTCCAGATCAAACCAAGCATTGCTCAATCTCTGCTTGACCGTCAACACAAGCTATTTGTTACATCAGGAACTCAAAGACTGCATGCAATGCCTCTGATTCCTGGTCATCCTGTCGATCACCGACATCCCTTGTTCGAGGCTCGACTTCTCCCTGGTGTAAACCGAATTGATATTGAGTTGATCGCAGCTTTGCCAAAGGGTAGTGCCAAGCCTGCCAGCGGGCAGGATGTTGAACTGGAGAAAATCACGGTATTTGCCAATCTTCTTAAGGCTTAAAGGAAGATTTATATGGTCTCCTCAGCATGGAAGGGTTTATTTCGGAAGGCGTTATTGCAGACATGGGAAGGGTCATGGGGCGGCGCAGTCTGGCATTTCCCTACCAGAGGGTGTTTGTATAGTACTACACCTGTTTGAGGCAATATTCATACATGAGCACTTTGGCGAGAAGTTTGGTATGGGGCTGCTACCTGTTTAATTAGCTCATAAATAGCATAGCACTGTGCAATGGGCGTGCTGTCTGCTAATGTTGTACGGAGTATTGTAGCTCAGAGTAGTCAGCTTTAGACTCCTCTGGCAATAAATCAGCAGGATTCAAGATTTTCCTTCACAAGGCAACGATAAAATAACTACGTTGACAATAGGAAAAGCACCGATCATTAGACTCGCTCTTGCGGCGTCTCCTTCGCGTACATCTAAGAATGTGACGGTCGAGCTTCGAGCTTGCCAGAGCCAGACTCTATTGTGCTTCTAACCGAGGGAACAACTTTCCGGAACAACAACCAGCAGAGATTCCAGACCAGACTTTCATAACTTGGGGCCCGAGTAGTAAATGACATTTCATGAGGCCAAAGTCATAATTCTTGGAAGTGAACAGTTCTTTCAAAGAGTTCCAGGGGCCCCAGTCTCTAGGCCGAGCAACACTCCCAAGATCAATCATTGCACGAGTGCACCCAACAGAACGTTATCTCTTAGCTTCTTCAAACATTCCTTTTCCCGAGGCGGTGAGGCTTTTTTGTTTCCAGTGCCTTCTCTGCTGATTTTTGGGACATGGGTGCTCCAAGGCCTCAGACCTCAAACCCACCCGAATTACGGCAGGAGTATGTTCAAATCTCAATTTTTCTGAACCTCTCTTCGAGTCCCCTGATCATAGAAAGATGGTGAATGCCTTGTGCAAGTGCCCATTGAATTACAGGACTTTGAGAACGGCTTCGTCAACAATATCTCAAAACTTCTACCCTCCACTGGGAGCAGATCTGGGTCTACATTGGTTATCCTGCGTCCAGACCCAATACCAATCATAGCGTAGAACCAACAATAGAAATTTTACCACAAACATGTCTTAATTGTCCCTGTGGATCAATATTTTGCCGTATTCTGCAAATATATTAATAACTTGGGCAATTCACTGCAGGAAAAGGCACTTGATTTGCTGGGATGACTTGCCTGCACCACTTTTCACCCGACTCCTGATTGGCTTCTCCTTAGCGTCACCATAACCGAACGGCAGCTAATCCACCCACCCTGCACACCTCTTTTTGAACTTTTTTCTCGAGGTTCCATTTTCAAACCTCCCCGCCATACCTTCAACTCCCATTCTCCCAACCCCCAAACAACATACACAATCATCATGGCTGACGAGGTCTACGACGGTGCGATCGGTATCGATCTTGGTACGTTCTCTGCCCATTCTTGGAGCCCGCGCGCGGTCTTTCGGAGATCAATTATGCTGACCGTTATCGATCAACAGGCACCACCTACTCCTGCGGTACGTTTTTCGACATTGAGCCCAGCAATGGAGCAGCAATCGCCATACATACCGGATACTGATTTAGTATAGTTGCCAACTATGAAGGAACCAACGTTGAGATCATTGCCAACGAGCAAGGTGAGCATATTTCCCATCCACAGAAACCATCGACAATTTCTGCTGGAGGGTCCTACGCAATGGACGGAGACTAATTAGCCCACAGGATCTTTCACCACCCCTTCCTTCGTCAGTTTCACAGACAAGGAGCGTTTGATCGGAGAGTCCGCAAAGAACCAGGCTGCCATGAACCCAAGAAATACCATCTTCGACATCAAGTTAGTCCTATGCGCCACCCGTTTGAGTGAGAATATACTAACGGCGAGTGAAGGCGTCTCATCGGTCGCCGCTTCGACGACCCAACTGTAAAGAAAGATGTAGAGTCCTGGCCTTTCAAGGTTGTTGATCAAGATGGCTCGCCTATGGTTGAGGTTGAGTACCTCGGCGAGAACAAGATTTTCTCACCCCAGGAAATCTCCTCCATGGTCTTGACCAAGGTAAATTGACCCTTGCCACACTAAGCAATGACTTCGTAGGCTAACTTGCTACCCTCTCTCAGATGAAGGAGGTCGCCGAAGTTAAGTTGGGCAAGAAGGTCTCCAAGGCCGTCATCACCGTCCCAGCCTACTTCAACGACAACCAACGTCAAGCTACCAAGGATGCTGGTGCCATTGCTGGTCTCAACGTCCTCCGTATCATCAACGAGCCCACTGCCGCTGCTATCGCCTACGGTCTCGGTGCCGGAAAGTCCAACAAGGAGCGAAACGTCTTGATCTACGATCTTGGTGGTGGAACTTTCGATGTCTCCCTTCTCAACATCCAGGGCGGCGTCTTCACCGTTAAGGCCACCGCTGGTGATACCCATTTGGGAGGACAGGATTTCGATACCAACCTGCTTGATCACTTCAAGAAGGAGTTCACCCGAAAGACCAAGAAGGATATGTCTGGCGACCCCCGTGCCTTGAGACGTCTCCGCACTGCATGCGAGCGTGCCAAGAGAACTCTATCCAACGGTGCCCAAACCACTGTCGAAATCGACTCCCTCTTCGACGGTGAGGACTTCAACGCCCAAATCACCCGTGCCCGTTTCGAGGATCTCAACTCCAAGGCCTTCAATGGCACTTTGGACCCAGTTGCCCAGGTTCTTAAGGATGCCAACATCGATAAGAGCAAGGTTGATGAGATCGTTCTTGTTGGTGGCTCTACCCGTATCCCAAAGATCCAGAAGCTCTTGAGCGACTTCTTTGATGGCAAGAAGCTTGAGAAGAGCATCAACCCTGATGAGGCTGTCGCATACGGTGCGGCCGTGCAGGCAGGAATTTTGTCAGGAAAGGCCACCTCTGCTGACACCGCCGATTTGTTGTTGCTCGATGTCGTCCCTCTTAGCTTGGGTGTCGCCATGGAGGGTAACATATTTGCCCCAGTTGTGCCAAGAGGCCAAACTGTACCAACAATTAAGAAGGTATTTATCCCCATTTCTATTTCCTTCAAATTGTCAGCCAAATCCCTTTCCGGCCAATTGAGTATCGTTTTGGTACCTGCCAATGCCGTGACTTTGGCTTGTTACTTTGATGAACGACTATTACGATCGGCATCTTACGATCGCATTTCGTACCCACCGTTATCCTCGAGCACTATTTTCTTTCATTTCAAATGTCATAAATTTGATTGAGCACATTGGAGTATGAACAATAGCTAACATATCACACAGAGAACTTTCACTACCGGTCAGCAATCCCACCTTGCACTCCTGTCTCTGGCACAATAATGTGTAATTTTTACTGACTTCTCGAATAGTTGCCGACAACCAACAGACAGTGCAATTTCCAGTTTTCCAGGCAAGAGAAAAGGAATTTCTTTTGAAGACTCAAAAGCTAACACACATTTTAGGGAGAGCGTGTCAACTGCGAGGACAACACTTCTCTCGGAGAGTTCACCTTGGCTCCTATCCCTCCAATGAAGGGTACGCAAAGTCTTCCACTTTTCCTCGTTGACACTGTGCTAATCGTATAATCAGCCGGAGATGCCGTTCTTGAGGTCGTCTTCGAGGTCGACGTCAACGGTATCCTTAAGGTTACTGCCACTGAGAAGACCTCAGGACGCAGTGCCAACATCACCATCTCCAACTCTGTTGGCAAGCTGTCCTCGGGTGAAATCGAGAGCATGATCAATGGTAAGTCAACCAAAGACATCCGCCGAAACACTCCACTAATATCCCAATAGATGCCGAGAAGTTCAAGAACAGTGATGAGGCTTTCAGCAAGAAGTTCGAGGCTAGACAACAACTTGAGTCATACATCTCAAGAGTTGAGGAGATTGTTTCCGACCCAACAATGTCCCTCAAGCTCAAGCGTGGAACCAAGGACAAGATTGAGTCCGCTCTTAGCGACGCCATGGCCCAACTTGAGATTGAGGATTCCACCTCCGATGACCTGAAGAAGAAGGAGTTGGCCCTGAAGCGCGTTGTCACGAAGGCTATGTCTACCCGCTAGATTACGAATTTGCTACACAGCACACGGAGCAATGGTCGGTGGTTGATGCATGATTTTCTTCGGCATGGATTGGCTAATCTGGTTTCTGGCTCTTCCCACGGGTTCATAAAAAGTCATCTGCGAGTTTCTGATCTGGCTGCTTTGTGATCAAGGAATGTTTTTCTTCCTTTCCTACGGGCATAAAGCGCGCTTGTAGAACAGGAAGGGAGAAAGTTAATCAAATTGAACAAAAACATGAAAAATACGTCTCGGTCTTGCGTCTTGTGATGTGAAATGCAACCTTTCGAGCTCCAATTCATTTTGAAGAACATGCTTCTAGTAACTGTAACACGTCTCAGCAGTTGAGGATGATCGAACGCAAGTACTCAAGTACTTTGGTGACAATAGCCATGGCCTTTGGAATTCCAGATGCACGTTATAAATGCCAGGTTCACTAGGTAGGACTTTGACAACTACCCAATCCTTTTTACAACGATGCCGCATTTCCATCCAACTTAAGAAGCCCAGTAACATCTTTCATACCTTCTAACACCCCATCTCCACAATCATCCTCAAGCTTCCCAGCTAACAGCCTAACTCTCTCCAAATACGGGTCCTTAAGTAAAGCAGACAACCACTTCCAATTCTCAAACCACTCTCCGTTCCCTAAAGCCTTCAAGAACCCTTCTTTGACCACAACCTCCACCACCCTCAACCTACCATTCAACACGCAATCCTCTAGAACTGGTATCAAAGTCCTGCAAAAGAAATCTTTAGTCCCCCACCGCAGCACCACAATCCTCAAGGCATGTATCTGACGTCTATTATCGAGGAATTCGCTGGACAGGAAATATGACCAATCGTCGTTGCGCCGCCGGATGGTCAGGGAGAATGTGTTGCTTGTGAAGTAGATTGGGCGTAGTTCGTGGTAGAGCTGCGTGCTTGCTAGAAGGAGGTTGTGTGGGAATGAGGGGTGGATTGGTTCGGAGAAGGGTGTGGGGACTGAGGAGAGGGAGATGTAGGGTGTTGGTGAGGTGCAGATGAGGATGTAGATTTTGGTGCGGATTTCTGGAGGGAGGTCGAGGATCGGGAAGAATTTTGACATTGTGAGATGTATTTAAGTAGGGGTTGGAAGATATTAGAGCTAATGAAGACTTCAAATATAAGAACAAAGAAGATTCGAAGCAAACTGATAGTGTTGAAAGTCAGGAGGGAGCTTCGAACGATTAGTCGCCACAAGGTTAACGATTCCAAAGAAGGCTGAAGGGCGAGGCGAAACAAGACAAGGCGCTGCCGACGCCTCGTCCAAGTCACGAAGCTTTTTTGGACACTCAGACGTCCATCAACACAAACAAGCCACTCTCACAGCCATGCCTCCACAACTACCAGTACGAGCACATTTGCTCAGACGACTTATATCAAGGTCCACTACTCCTACAGAATGCCAATTGATGCAAGTAATGCAAATCCAATTCAATTGACAACAGCTAACTTAATACAGCCTCAAAACAACCCCCCTCACCCAAACTCTTATACCAAAACCAACAGCACCCCTCCCGCTCCGGCGCCAATTCTCCCAAACTCCCCTCCTCCTCAAGAAAAAAGGACGTGCAGACAGAGAAGAAGCCGCATCCTCTGCGTCCAGCGAAGCAGAAGACCCATACGATTTCTCAACACTCGAGAGCAGTATCGAGAAAGTCCTCGAGAAGCTGAAGAATGATCTATCGAAGCTGCGAACTGGAGGCAGGTTCAATCCCGAGGTGCTGGAGAACCTGAGGGTGCATCTGGCGAAGGATAGTAAGGCGAGTGAGAAGCTGGGGGATTTGGCGCAGGTGTTGCCGAAGGGGGGCAGGAGCTTGATGATTTTGGTGGGGGAGAAAGATGTGAGTTTGGCCCACCCCTTTTTTGCAAAAGAAAACAATAAAATATTCTCTATTTTAGATCTTGGATTTCGGAAGACTTGCGTGAGGAGGTTCAATTAGAGGGTTACTAACAGAGTAACAGCATGTCAAACCCATCATGTCAGCGATCCAAGGCTCTAAAGATCTCAACTTGCAACCAGTGCAAGATGGAACCAATTCTGCTCAATTGAACGTTCCTATACCACCACCTACGAAAGAATCCCGGGACCTAGCAGTATCAGCAGCTAGTAAGACAGGCGATACTGCTAATGTAGGAATCAGGAATGCTAGAGCGGCATTGCAAAAACGGCTTAGGGCTATGGAGATCAAGAAAACGATACGGCCGGATGATCTGAAGAGGGCGTCAAAAGATATGGAGAAAATTGTAGAGAAGGCCGTTGCCGATGTGAAGAAGACTGTTGATGCTGCAAGAAAGGGTATGGAACAGGCTTGATGAGATATATTTGTATTCTACAGAATTTTTGTACAGTATGATAGTAGGACAATGTGCAGCGTGAAGGCAGAAATTAAGCCTGGCGCTTCGCTGCCTGCGGCTTGGGAGCCTTCATGCTAGCTGGCAACAGCGCTCTTAATGTCTCCTCCAACTTTCTCGCATCAGCAGGAAGGTACGTCTCGTTCCTCCTCGTATACGCCGCAACCTGTGCCAGCACATCTCCTGGTCCCGTAGGACTCTGCGGTGGTACATACTGTCCAGCAACCCACTCCTTCATCATATCCTCCTTGTCGTTCTTCGAGAGCTTTCCCGCCTTCTGGAACACCCCCTTCGACTTCTTGCTCTCGGTAGAATTCTCGAACAGCGTACCCGCTCCATCCATCATTTGGTCGTGGTGAGAAGCAGCGCTCCTGAACACCGGGCTCACATTGTCCGTAGCAACAGCCATCTTGTACACCAGCGATTCAACCACACCTCTCGAGCTCGACATGACCGGCGGTCCCCAGCGTGCTAGATCCTCTGCGCTGGTGACTGGCTTGTACGGTGCTTGGAAACCTCCAACCCTGTCGTCGAGATACTCCAACTCCTCCGCAGTAAGTGGTACTGGCTCACCATCATCCTCGGAGATCACTTTCTTCTGCTGATTGTCCGTCACACCAGCACTTCGACGTCCCCTCCCTCTCGCTCCTCGCCCTCTGGCAGCTCCTCTTC
>JAFJYG010000096.1:0-91498 GCA_017366145.1 Cadophora sp. M221 | reverse complement strand
ACGAAATAGGAGAAGTCGTTGAGGTTGCGCCTGGGGAACAAGTTGAGGCCTGGAGAGTGGATACATATCGCCAAGACGTCTGGCATGTGGATTGTTGTTAGAGGGTGGTAGAAACTACGAGTAGCTCATGGAGCCACTGAAGCATGGATACACTGCAGGTATTATGAGGCTTGGGGGGAGGAGGGCATCGGTCCATGCTAGACGAGGCAAGGTACCGGCGAAAATGCAGCAAAACTCCAAATATGCCACCATTTTATAACCCCCGCTCCACTCCCCTTCAAATCAAACCTTCGGGTCCTACCGGAAGTAACTGCCCTCACCAACAGCACCACACTCTCCCGCCTTTATTGCACTGATCAATGGACGTGGATTAGTAATCTCGGCTACGCGAGTGACGCTAGAATTAACCCGTGGAAAAGTTTCCGTACATGACATCGCTTTCTTATTTGCTTATCGTCAAGTAAGCGAAGCTCCCCCTTTTCCGCTTGGCTTTGTTGACTTTGTTACGCGAGACAAGGATACATTTTGGGATCGGGGAGCAGCCCGTGACAGCGATCAACCCCAAATCACTCGAAACATCCAACAATTCAGTAATCCATCATGACACGGAAAGGCAGATTCTCGAAATTCGAGAGGCTGCCGGACGAACTGCAGATCGAAGTATGGCGCCTCGCAGGTCTGGAGACACCATACAATCCTTAAAACGAGACAGGAAAGCTATGGCAATCATTCAATAGAGTAGATGGGATAGAGGTATTCCACAAAAGGCAACATTTTCACGTCTTAAGCTACATTTCAACACTCCTCCCTTGGAAACGATTCAAACACGGACGACGACATCATGCAACATCGGAAATCGTTGCGACGAACACGAGGAAAACCCATGCACTCCTCCGCACATGTCATCTTTCTCGAGAGACGATGCTCAAACAATACAAGCTAGCGCCAGCGTTCGGCACCCTGGTCGACTTCGACAATGACATCTTCATGTTCGACTTCCCGCTGCTGGGGATTCCATTTGAATATATCCGTGTCAATGGAGGACTTCCCATTTTGCAAATGCCTGAGTTGGCCGCAAAGATTAAGAATCTGGCCATCTACGATACCAGTGGTCCGCCGCTTCTTCCCGGTGGTTATGGTCCTGGAGAGTCCTGGTTTCCAGTCGTTAATCAGCAGCAAATCAAAGAGCTGTTCAGCAGCATCGAGAGGCTCCTTTTTGTGACATATTTTGAGGACGACAAACAAAATAAGACGAAACCAGCAGGGTGGTGTAAGGGCCAGGCGTTTCGCCTGGAAGGCACGAAGACTTCAGATTCGAGGTGGAAAAAGTTCTCAATCCTTTCTAAAATACATACGGAGATTCTCTTTATACTACCAGAAGGCAGTTCAGAGTCCCACTAGCCTTAGTGTCAATCTAGAGGTGGCATATACCCTTACCACAATATGAGACGAGTTGCTGGGGAATCTCTTCTGCGCGAAATAACGGTTGTCGGGAATGGGAGACAGAATGTATTAGGTATACCGAGGAGGGTTTGTCTCAGCGACAGGGCGATGAATGGATTCATCGCCAAGACGATCTTGCAGCGATGCAGAGGGAATGGAATGACCTGCCATCAAGTAGGGGCGATGTAGAAGATCCTGGAAAAGCCTCACCAGTCTTCAAATATGGAATGAGGTTTGCTTGCTTCCATCAAAAATGGACTGAGAGACGTGCTAGTTTGGAAAGTCGATTGGTGTGGAGAATCATGGGAGAAGTTTTATCGGCAGTGTGGAGCTACCAGGGCTTTGCTTCATGTACTGTGTGATGTCCTCAGAAAATGGGATTGATGTATTTTCACTCGTGGATGAGAATACTGTTGTAGGGTCCGGAAATGGATCCTGTCGTTGAGATTTCTCAATTGACCTTGCTCTCATTCTATTGCACCCTACCTGAAATTTAATGGCTTGTGTCATTCCACTACGTATTCAGTCATATCTAATACCAGTGGATTGCAAAATAGCTAGGTGGATCTCTAGTTCCACAACTCCTCCGCTCTCGTTCTACACTTGAAATATACCGTATGAAAAGAACGCAAATAACTTTCTGTTTCTGCGCAAGCTTGTCACACGTGTGTGCTTGATTGGCCAACCTTATGCTACCGAGGCTACCTATGTTGACGTTCAATTGGACAACTCCCAATTCGGTGAACTGCGATAGAGGCGTTCGCAGCCTTGCGCCTATCTCTCGGTTTCAGCTACACCTGACACACTTGATACGAATAAAGATAAATGGCTTGAATTTCTCCGCATTTAGCATATGATGGCTGCAGGCGAGGCAGACTCAGGCCCGACCAAGCCGACCTTAGAATGTAGGGATAACTCAGCGCATCCTCCAGAAGGACATATTTGGTTAAGATCGCCATTATGCCACCGTTTGCTAGGAGGCAAGGATCTTCTTTGTAGATATGTTTCACAAGCTAGAAAGCATGGCTAGAGCCTCCAAGCTCGTAGCACTTGTTGTCATGTTAACTCCTACCTTCGCATCACCGTACAACGAAAAATGTCTCAATATCACTCAAACAGCGTTGGCTCTACTGGGCAACTCTTCACTGGCAAGCGATCGAAACTTGTTTGCTTTTGGATCTACGTATGAGCAACCTATCGTTACCCTTGAGTGGTGCGAAACCCGGTGCGGGACAGTACCGAGCGTTTACCATGATGTCTGGACCAGATTGTTCACTTGGCCCATTCCGATTATCATTCTGGTAACTTGCTTCCTCCTAGCCCCAATTGGAAAATCAAGATTGTATGCTATCGTTCATCTGTTTGGCGATACCATACACTCCATATGGTCTCTAATCGATGTCCTCGAACGCCGCACTGCTCTGTGCAATAGCGTTCTCAACCTCGACCCGTTTTGGCCTGGTTCTTTTCGCTCGAAACCCCAAACCAAGGTCCAGCATATCAAGCACGGGGTCATCATTTCTATCACGATCAAAGATCTGATATCAACTGTCAATCTGGACTGTCGTACCAGCCTACCGATATGTTATTGCGACGATCCGAGGCTCCGCAGCATATATCGCAGAACGGCTGCAGAGATCGTAGATGCAAACGTTTACGACATCCTACGGACATGGATCGCCATCTTAGTTTACATTGCTGGCCTCGCACTCAATTTTTTCCCAGATAGTGATGGAGCGGCAAAACCTTCGGGGGGAACTCTTGCGTCGGCCTTACAGCTTGCTTGGCTGTTGCCAACCATACTTCTCAGCAATGTGGTTGGGCAACCTCATTCCCTCTTACATGTCGTGAAAACATTACAAAACTTCGAGGAAGACATCAGGGAGCTCCCGCATCCACAAAGTAATTGCAACTTGGCTGGAGGAAATCAAGACTGGGCACAAAAGGTTCGAAGTCTGAACCGGAAAACGTATCTTGACTTCCGAGAACGCACCACGAGCATACCTCCCGGTTCATTGTCAAAACCCAGAAGAAGAATCGATAGCAGTCGCAGCTACTGCCGATCGCTAGTCGTTCTTATTATCTCCATTCTCCCTGTGGTACTAGCATTCACATCCTCTTTCGTTACATTGTTCTCGTCGCCAACTTGGTTTAGCTGTCGGCACATTATGCTAGTCTCTATCTTTGCTTTGTTGACATTGAGTTTCATCCTCACAATAATTCTCATGCAATATCTTCCGAATGATAAACCAATTGGATGCAAATACATTATTATCAAAGACTCCTTCGTCGCCGCCTGTGTTATCATTTTACTACTGGCTTCCACATTTGGCCTGTTCAACAGCTGCTGGTGCCGTAGCTCTGTGTATTCTCCTGGAAAAGGTCGCGTCGTCAGACTTAACCCCGCCGAGGCCTATAGATTGAACGGCAAAATCATTTACCCCAGCATTGTCGCTGTTACCTTGTTCTTGGAAATTTGTGTGTTTTGGGCAGTTATGTGGATGGAGAGAATTGGGGTTGGCATGTGGAGGTGGAGGGATGATGAAAAGCAGGAAGCAATCTTTGAGGATAATGAGCTGGAGCCGGTAGTGCAAGACGGTCCTATTGCGAGGGTGGTAGGTAAGGATAAAGTACAGAGAGGTGTATCTGTGACCACACGCGAGTTCTTGGACCCATTGGAGTTTGAGTCTCACATATTTCCTGAGCCTAGTCATGCCCATATGTCAGGTAGATGAGCAGCGGGGTTACTGGCCACACTTGCAAATAGTTTTCTTGACAAGATCCTGTTCGCAATAATATTTTGCTGTGATAGAGGCACATGTCACTCTACGTAATTAACTCACATTCGACAGCAGATCAACAACATTGGCTAATTTTGGCATTCCATCCCTTATGAGCTTTCTATGCGTGCCACGATATGCAGCTCCGTAGGGCTCTTGGAGCCTAACAGTCGTTTTTCCCGTAGTCTACAGCCACAAAGGCTAATGATCAAAACAACTATGGTCAACCTCATCCAAGACATTTCCTGAGGCGTCAATGTATCCCATGGGAGAGTTCTCTGGGTGTGTCCACTGAGAATATTTGATGGAATAGTGACGTACACGGGCGAGGCCGATCCTCTCGAACTCTCCTTCGTTGCTTTCTCCAACTTGTTTCAGGATGATAATATACTGCCATGCGCTCACGTCACCACTGAAGTGATAGTTGCAGATCGCAATGCCGTAAGAACCCCCGCTCACGGGCCCCATTGAAGCGTCCATGTAAATGTAAGCTAGGGCCACGATGTCTTCTATGACAGGAAGAATAGCATGTAGGCCATCTTGACGTCGTATTTTGTAGGTCTCGTCTATACGATCAGGGTCAGAAAATTTACGGCGAATGAGTGACGGCTTATCTTTCTGCTAGTGAGTCCATTTTACCCTTTCAAAGGAGAGTTGTATAAACAGCCCTTGAAGAACTAGTTGTCCGGGAGCATTCGATGGATGCACATAACGGTATACTGAAAGATCTGGGGGTGTCTTATTGTCCGGTCCATATGCGTGGCGACTCCATTTCCACGTGGTGATGGTCAACTCTTCAGATTCAACCCCGACATCAAAATGCGGCCAGTCTTGAAAGGTATCATTCACTCGAGCGGGTCCAATCCATCCAGTTCACGACCATGATGGGAAACCAACTCGTCGCGTACTCGGGTTCTCGTGATGCCAATCGAGACGGAGCGTTTGGTAATCACTTATCTCATAAGGAACGCCCCAAATATGATAGACTTGTCGCCGTTCCAAGACAACAAACACCCCAAGTAATGCCAAAATCACGTCAGAATCATACGTAAGTTGTCGAGAGCTGTACTCGGAGATCAATTGCAAAACGCCTTTCAATTTATGGCCAGAATCTCCAGCCTTGTGCATATCAATTTGCTCCTTGCTTGGTATGATGCCCAGGAACGGTACGTTATCAAAACAGTTGAGAGCGAATTTTGCCATTCTGACAGACTCTGCAACATGCATTCCGTTGAGAGAAAAGAAAGTTGAGTGTCGGTGAAAATGAGACGCCTTTTGGACAGATAGCCCTCTTGATAAGTCCAGCCTCGCTTTGACCAGCTCGAGTTCTTAAGAACTGTTGCTGGATGTGGAAATATCTGAACAAAATTCACACCACGAATCTCAACGATTTTCTGAGACTGTCAAAATCTGGAGCCGACTCCGGGAAGGCCATAGTCCGCATCTTCACCAGCCGCTGCAACTAGAGTAAGCTGTGCGCAGGAGTAGATTTTATCCATTTGACCAAGTTGTATATGCTTTCGGTTGTCATTTTGGTCCACGCACTGAAGCATGAGTGGTCAGCACACGATGGATCTTATAGTTTTGAATTATACGTACATATCGATCGACCCATAAATATTGATAGCCGAGCGTAACTGTGACTGACATGCTATCTTGAACTACCGGTGGAAAGGGCGAGGATGATATGTCTGCTCCCTGAGCTGGCTGAACTTTTCCCCAGACATAGGACAGTGCAACTTAGTGGCAGTTAATAGGAGCCGAGACGACTGCTCTTGTCGCACAGTCAATGACCTGAAGATCCTGAACGCCATCGGGTGAGTCTGGCGCACAGCCCGACTTCCTATAGTCGGAGCTGCAAAAAGATATCCACTCCTTGACAAGACTAAAGTCAATTTCCTTAGCTTGAATCTCCAGAGGTCCAAAATCCAAAGTATCGGGGTCTCCATTAATAACGGCAAGGAAACCGTGATCTACTGTCGTCGTGTGCGACTTTCCAGTTGGCGTTACTCCGAGGATGCTGCTATCCGCAGCCTCCATTTCCTTCGACTTATGCCGGAAAGATACTCTTCCAAAAACCCTCCGAGCAGAGTAGGACCGAAGATGACACTGTTTTCCATCTAGAGAAGCAGGCTTGATAAGGGCCAGAGCTTAGCAGGCTGAGCATTGCGGGAGCATCAGCTGGTCATGAGTGGCGGAAATCTTTGATACGATGTTCCCCGTTGCAGATTTCGATATATCGTTTGCCAATTGCGTCTAAGGTATGCCATTGCATCTTCCGCAGATATCCATAGAGCTATCAGGTATGATTTTGATTTCGGGTCGTTTAGCTGACCGAAGCGAGATCTCTTCGGTGTGAGGTCTCTTGAGGCTGTGCAATGTCGACATTTTAACCCCATGCAATGTGCGATGGGCTTAAGTGGAGGGAAAGCAGACTCAAAATATACATGGAAAGGAATGAGCCTCTTGAAGATGCCAGGTTGGGGAAGGCGACTGAATGAGAATTTTGTGAAGGGGGCTGAGCAGTGGGCAGTGCATTCCAGCTGAACTGGCGCTGCAGCAACAACATGCCGGAAGAAAGCCTAGTTAACGGTTCGCAAAATTACTTAAGATGAATATAATTGATGTTTAATTGCGGTCTGTGTAGGCATGAAATAACTCTCAGGCCATCTACGCAGCGTGTAAGTTTGCAATTCGTATTGTAATTAAAGGAGACGCCGCATGATCTCATCCAGATGTTTGGAACGAATCCCTGGAGCAGCAAGAACAGACTATCAGTGGTAAAAGATATTCTATGCGTATACGAAACCAGACCTCATGCCGCCGCAACCCGCACTGAAAGATATCCAGGTTGGACTTGACATGTGTAGCAATTCTAGTGGCATTTGACACCACTTCCCCGCAGCCCCAAGCGATCGAAAAAGCCTCTAGCCATATTAGGATCTGGCATGAAAATTTACGAAAATCCGGAAGATGGTAGATGATTTTTTGATTGAATAATTTCTACCGCAGTATATTTCTTCTAAATTCAGTGCCCTTCAAGGTGAGATTTGTTCGTCTAAGAAGGACAATGCCTTTTCCAAAATTATCCTCGCGCTCGCTTCCTCGATCATACATTTCAGACTAACCTTGCTCGTGTTGCAACAAGAGGCGTCAAGTTATACACGATGTGGATCCACTCGCTTCGAATCTCTACTAAAAGTATCGATTGTAACACTTAGTTAGAGTTCTACTAGATTTCGGCATCAACACTTACTTACAAGCCCAATTTGGCGGGTGATCGATTAGCATTGGCAATTTCTAGCCGTCACCAAGTAAGGTTTTCGGAGTTTTGATGCGGAGCTCCCAAGTCGGTCATCTCGGTTCTATAAAGCACACCCGCAAACCTCTAGCCGGTATGCAAACAGGTACGTTCAAGTATGGAGGGATTGATTGAAGGGATATAAGAAGCGCAAGCTTAATCTTTGACACTTAGAACTTGTAGATTAAAAACCCAATAATCAAATAATCGAATAAAGCAATCTATATCTGGTCTCTGAATGCAATCTGAATGAATACCTTGACTGTCCATGTATACGAATAAAGAGAACTAAACTCTCCTACCCCTCAAGTCCAACCCACATTGATGTGATATCATTACAAGGTACCTTCGATAGCTATCATTTCCGTCATGACAGTTTTGATCTGATTCTTGACATCTTCCGACGCCGGTAGATACGGTGTTCGCGGCTTCAGCTTCTCCTCGGCACCTTCAATCCCGGCAGCTTTGGCAGAAATGATGGATGCAGCGTACTTTGTGCTTGCAATTCCAGCTTTGCACGGGCTCTCTGCCAGTGCGGCGATCCGGTGCAGTCTCAAAGCCTCCTCAAAGTTCCCTTCCTTGTAGAGGTTGTAGATGTGGGAAAGAGTCTTGGGGAAGATGTTCGCAAAAGCAGCAATACATCCTGCTGAACCAACAGACAGCCCTCCAATCAAGAAATCGGCCTGTCCTCCAAATGTGGCGAACTCGGATGCTGGCAGTGAAGCTGACAGTCTCGTGATCTTGCCCACCGAAGCGCAAGTCAACTTAACCCCAACGATATTTGAGTGATTCTTCGCCAGCTTGGTGATGAATTCCGAGTCGAGATCAATCCCGTTACAGACGACTGGGAAGTTGTAAATGATAATCGGCAAAGTCGACTTTGCTGAGATATCCGAATAGAACCGCTCAATGACCGCTGGCGTTGTGGTTTTGCCGAAATAGGCAGGTGGTAAGACAAGCACGTAGTTTGCGCCAGCTTTTGCAGCATCAGAAATGAGTTCGAGGACTTGTTTCGTAGAGTGGGCGCCACATCCGGCCATGACTGGGAATGTTGGTCCTACGGCCTCCCGAGCTGTTGATATGAGTTGCGATCGCTCTTCGCGGGTGAGTAGAAAAGCTTCGGCATTTGTTCCGAGAATGACAAGTCCAGCCAGGCCAGATTTGCTGAGATAGGCATCATATTGCTTTTGAGCAGCGAGGTCAAGTGTGTCGTCTTCGTGATTGAAGAATGTGACTGCAGGTGCCCACACACCAGAAGGAGGAACGTGAGGAGCTGACATGTTTTCGTCGTGAGAATATCTGGACTTTTGCTACTGATGCTCTTCTTTGTTGTTTTGAAAGAGCAGGAAGTTGTGAGAGATATTGTAATACGAAAATCGCTATCGGTGTCTCGATGTCGAATGTGGGAGCTCCACTTCCCATCGGGTTAAATATCTCCACGTATCGACGGCGTTTTGGTAACCGATATCGGGATTTACCCCATCTTTGCCAGAATTCTACCAAGTATCTTCCGTTATTTATAGCTCGACTCCTTTTTGTCACAAAGCCTTGATCCTGTTATTGGTCTTAAAATAATAAAGACCGCCATTCTGGTGTCGGTGCATGAGGCCGAAATGTTGGGTGATTTCCTGGGAGGCGCGGCGTTGAGGTTAAGATTTTATTCACACGAAATTTGAAAATTGCCCGATCAGTATCTTCCTGCCAAATAGCTGATAGCTCTCTGAAAATGCTAACCAAACTCGTGTCTGGTGTTGCTGCCCAGGTACCTACTTTCTCCGGTAAATATTGCTCTTTTTACTACCTAGGTATGTAGGGATATCTACGAATAAAACCGTGTTTAAAGTCTCTAAATCATGTCAGAACATTGTTTAACTTCGAGGAAGAGCTGAGTAAGCCATCATTTTGATCTTGACGTGAATTATGTACCTTAGGTACTCACTTGCTTCACTGGACACGAATTTGGTCACCCTCGGACGTGTGAATCACTAAATCTAGCTACTATTCACAACTTTGTAGTCGCCCGGAGCTGGGCCACCTGAACTTTTATCAAACCAAAGGTTTGCTTCAAAAAAATCACTACTGACCTGGAACCTGCAAACCATCCCGGTACACCAAAATAAGTCACCTAAATCGGCATAAAAACAAACCCCCAAATATTTGACAAAAAGCCTTACTCTCGAGGACCGGCGTGTAGAAACAGACTATCCAGATATTTACTTAACCACAGTCCTTATGGAGACATGTTGCAACCCAACGAGGATGATGCTAAAGCATACTTTGAGAATATTGAGGTATGTAGAGTATCGCTTTCATCATTATGGCAACATCCTAACGAAATCCATTCAGAAAAGTTGGCCAATACACTCATTCGCAGAAGGAAAGAACAAACATTATCGAGTTACCTCGCATTTATCTCCTCCTAACTATGGTCTAAACCAAAATGAGCTTGACTGGAGAGCACTGAAAATGGTGGAAAATGAATAGAGAGAGGAGATGGTCAATTTTCCCGGTTTTCGAAACAATCATTCTGCAAGATCCGGCATATTCGGAAGACGACAACAACGTTGCAGCCGCTTTTGACATGAAGATCGTTAACGGTGAGACCGGAAACCAGGAAGGTTGACTTAAGCTTGATGAAAAGACATTCGTCTTGGACTTCAGAGTGGCAGTACTTACTTACCAGATCGCTTTAGAGATCACGAGACCAGCAGCATTCTTGTCTTTGAATGTCCAACGTTTGAGGGCCGTGGATCCCCGCTTCAACTGGTGGACTGCCTATTCTACTGCGATCCGCAATGACTTTGACGAGGAAATCCAAATGACTGGACTTGGCATGTAAGTCCACATTTGAACCGTCTCAAATACTTCACTTTCATCAAATAGTGCTAATTATGTCTCAAAAGCATCGACGACAAATTAATGCGGCGGGAATTCTACACCGGCTACACCGCACTCAGCTTCTCGTCCTTCCTCTAAAAAGAAGGCAAAAAAAGACACAAAAGAGCAATCTGACTTCTCAGAGTTCTATAGAGACTTCTACCTTATCAATTTGTATGTCAGGAATGATAATAATTCGTGATGTTTTTGGGGGTAGGTAGGTACTATACGGGTTAAGAAGGCCACTTGCTTGTGGGGTGATAGGGATGGGATTGGAGCTGGATCTTCCATTGTGTCTCTGTTCTTCTGTCTGGATGGTTTTATTTGTCTTGAGCCGCTTGAAGCGGTTGAGACACTCATAGACACCTCGTTGCTTTACTATTGATCAAACCATCTCTATTCAAAACTTTTGATTGAATAAGTCATTGAAAACTACCGACCACAGCTTGGGACCTCCAAGAGTACTCTAGAAAACTGAGTCTAAATACGCCGGTTTGAACGACCATCTGGAGGGGCTTCGCAACCCCAACGTAAATAAAGAACTTTGACTTTTCAAATCTCAATCTATCTTCTTCAAACTCCACACCCCCGAATAGCGCATTTATTCGACAATGATAACCTGGATATATTGTCCTTCTCCATGCATCTTTGGACCACGAGTCGTCAACATTAGATAACGCTATCGATCTAACCGTCACTACGGGACAAAAAAAATAACCTTTTCGCTTAATCACCCGAACTGTAAAACGAGGTCGCATCCGTCTCAGGTACCGAAATCATTGGCTATACGACCAGACGACTAGGAAGGGCCAGCGGGTGACCCTTGGCATCGTCCCAAGATCCTAAGACTGACTCGAAAACTGACTCAAACAAGCTATACTCGAGGCGAGTCTTGCAAATAATATCGGGACCGGCTGAGCCCGGCTTGCTCATCCAATTTGGTTGCATGGCTTTTCAATGGGGCTCTTTTAGGATGAAAGCTTATAGCTGGCAGGTGCTAATCTTTTAAGCTTTTTCATAGTTGGTGGAGTTGTCTGTTCCTGACTACTCCCTCGATTCAATGGACTAAAAATGGATCCGTTCTCGTACAGCCTCAAGAAATTCTAGCCATTACATAAACCCACTTTCGGACTTTCCCCAGGAGTGGATATCCCCTTTGTCAGTCCACTACACAAAACAAATCTATGTCGAACATTAAGTTGTCCATTACTCAATGCTGGATAGCTGTGCATGATCCCGGATCCCGACTCGCTTTCTCAAGATCTCACGATTGGTGTTATGGGCTTGGAATACGAGATGTGGTGTCTTTCTCCATAATAAATTCCCAAGTGTGATGATGCTCCATCATGCGAAGACTTCCAATACTGCACAAGTACTTTATGTGACTTTTGCTACATGACACATTACTAGTGGGAAGTTCAAGTACAAGAATGAAGAACTCGCACCATTTGAACGCTCCTCATCACCTTCAACCATCACTCCTTTCTTCTCTCCAATCACTCCATTATACAGCTACTTAGCAATTCACCCTCTTTCAAACACAATCTATCACTTCAAAATGCAGTTCTCCGCCATCGCTCTTATTCTAGCCGCTGCTTCAGGGTACGAAAGCTACAAACTCCATAGATTGCTCCGACTGACACTACGATAGCATTGCAGCGAGCCCAGCTCTCACAAACAGAAACTTGCACGTTTCAACATGGTGTGCTGATGTTGAAAAGGCTATTGGATTCAAGGAAGGAGATCAAGTTACGGAGGTTGGTCTCTAAATGCTACGAATTTCGCCTTCCTCGAGATGTGCTAATCGCTCTAGAACAATGACGCAACTCAGAAGGCCTGTGATTTTGTAAGCATCCCTTAACGTACTGCTTTTCAGCTGTTCAGTCCCCCGGAAGGATGATAGAGATGCATGGTCTCTTAGAAACCAAATCACTCTCAAGGATCCGATCACATACTAACATACTTCTAGTACAGGTCATACAACAAAGGAACAGGTCTACAGCAAGACAGCTGCCCTGATTGCGTAGTTGTAGGATACCCCTTTCCCAACTTCCTTCCTTCTATTGAAATGAATTCTAAATCGAACACAGTTTACCAACCAAAAAAATGGGTTCAAAACTTGCGCCTCAGCTGGCCGACACATTGGAGGAAATGAATGGAACGGATTCTGCAAGAACGCCGGTGCCTATATGGGAAAGGTTTCATAGATGCATTTGAATGTTCATACCTGGGGGAAAGGGGCGTCTCTTTTGACACATTCGTATCTGTTGTTACTATTTAACATTTCCTCGTTTTTGTATCTCTGTAGCCTTTAGGGCAGTCACATTCGCTTGGCCAATAGAAAGCAGTATTTATTGAAAATAATGTCTCCGGAAGCCGCTAGGTTCTTGTTGGTCGCGGTGATAACAATGAACCAGTGACCTAGCCAAATGAATCTTAACCAAATCTTTGAAGGCAGCGTCTTCTTCAACTCCTTTGTTCATCAATGGAAGAGGGGGCGGGGTACCCATGGACTTGGAGGGGTAAAAGGTCACGTGGTATCCACTTTTGAACTGTAACCTATTCCCAAGGACTAATCGTCAATAGGGATATCTTGAGCCTAATCGAGGGAATATCGATTGACTTATTTTCAAACTTGTTACGTTGTATGTTTGTAAGTCTAGACACTTGCTGTCAAGCTTCCAAGCCGGAAGGTCGGTAAATCGCAATCATCGCGCTAACGAGGGGAAAATCGCTCACATCCCAGTCACACCTCCATTTCATCCTCCCTTGAAAACTGTACAGCGAACACAAACAAAACCGCATCTGCAGCAGAACTTGCAACTACATTTCCACTCAAACCCTCTATCGGTTTAGTTCTATTAACTCCATTTCGTGCACAATCATGTCAGTCCTCAAATCTTCAGTCCTGCTTCCCTTATACATATACCCGCTCCCTAAGGCCTGGGATCCCCTTTACGCAGCGTAAGTTTTGATACCTCTTTTAATGACATGAAATTTGCAGCAGTTCTTGTCAATAACTCTCATATAGCATCGAAGCGCATCCCACCCTTGATTTCACCATTATCATCAACCCGAACAGCGGTCCCGGCAAGAGCGCTCTCCCGGATGAAGACTACTCTCGCGAAATCGCCAGACTGAACCAATATTCCAATGTTTACCTCGTCGGTTACGTTAAGGTGAACTGGTGCAAACGAGATCTGGAGAAGGTCTTTAAGGATGTCGACAAGTATGCAGGGTGGGGGAAGCATGGAAATGGCGAGTTCGCCATGAAAGGAATTTTCTTTGATGAATCGCCAAATCAGTTCAAGGAGAAGAGGAAAGTGTTTATGGACGCTGCGGATGAACGAGTCAAGAACTCCGATGGTCTAGGGGGTTGGAGATTTGTGAGTTTTCTAGTCTTTGGGACATTTGCCTGTCCGCTTCTCTCTTAGGCAGCTTATTTATGTTCCTACAGACTATCCACAATCCAGGGACAGTTCCAGATACCGAATTTGCAAACCCAGGACCAGATCTCACAACAGTATTCGAGACCGAATACAAGCACTTCAAAGATCCGGAAGTGCAGCAGCGTCTCACGAACCTGCTTCGATATGACAGGGATAGATGCAGCTACATGGTCTTGTCCGTACCGCAGTCAGATGTCCCAGACCTCGTGCGAGAGTTGAAAAGAAGAGCAAAGTATGTCTACGTTTCCGAGAGTAAGAGAGGGTGGTATGAAAAGTTCGGTGAAGGGTGGGGTCGATTCATTGAGGCTGTGGCATCGAACTACTAGGAAGCCGACAACTCACTACTCCACGGAAAGGTGTTTTCATTTGGGACACGCTTGAGCTTGAATTGCTTATAAATTTTACTAGATCAATCTGAGGATTCAATATCATACAAAAGACAGATTTGCATGCATCATCAACCCACGAAATTCTCAACCTACTTCTTTCCTCTGCGTCCTCTGGGGAACCAGCATCATGAGGCGCAAGCTGAAAGCTCAACCACTTCTCTTGGGCGAGCTGCAGCCAAGTGATAGAGCTGAAAGCCCAAGCATGATCACTAGCATACGGGAGCAGCCAGCCAGCCACCCGGCAAAATATTGGGGTGTGATACTGTGCTTGTCCCTGTCTCAGCCCTGCACGTCTGCCCGCGAATAGCGATGCGAGCCGGCATCTCGTGCAAGCCTTCGGCAGTCAGCTGAACATCACGCCTGCCTCGACTGCCCTCCTTACCTAGGTAGTATGTGACTACTTCCTGACAAGGCTTTGTATTCAAGTTCAGGTATATAGCTCTCTTCGTCAGTAATTATTATCTTTCGCCCGTTGATTCAATACTCCTAATCTTTCAAATGGGTTGTGGTTTTTCGAAGAAGTCAGCTTCCCCAAAACCTGATCCAGTCAAGGCGATTCCAGACCAGACTCCGCCCACAATGGCTACTCAATCTTTGACTAGAGCAGAGCTCGAGGCTGCCATAGCCAAGTATGGTCCAGTTCTCCAGATCCACCCAGATGAAAAATACGACATGTGCTCGATCGAGTGGTTCCTCTCCCACAGCACCTTGGTGGACAGCAAAGCACCAACAGCCAACATCATCCATCCCACAGAAACTCAACTCCCTGGCCCACCCAAAGAAGATAAACGCTACTATTTCAATATCGAAGACACCGTCAAATCCGGCAACTTCGACACTGCCAAATCATACATCAACGCATTCTGGACTCCGGGAATGACATATACCGATATCCAGTTCTGGTATTTCAGCGCGTATAACGGTCACGGGACGGCGAGATTCAGCAGCTTGGTCTTCAATCAGGTCAAGAATCAGGGAGATATCAATCTCGCTCCACTTGGTGAGCATGTCGGAGATTGGGAGTACGCTGCTGTGAGATTGGACAATACCACCAAGGAGATGATCGGAGTAATCCTCTCGGCACATGGCAAGAATAATTTGTACGACAAGGCGACGGTGGCAAAGCAATTTAAGATGGTGGATGGGACGCACCCTGTTGTCTACTCGTCGTTGAATGGACATGCAAATTTCCCTACTGCAGGCCCAAATTTCACGGAGCATAGGAAGGTGCTGGGTATTCCTGCGGGGTTGGAATTCAATCTTTTGAACTCGACTGCAGATGGTGGAAAGAGGCTTGAGTGCTCCGTCAAATATCAGGTCGTGGCTGCGAAGTGGCTGGACGGCACGCCTGATGCTTATACCATTCCGGCATGGGTAGCTTACGCGTATCGATGGGGACCAGAAGGGACGGCGATCACGATGGACTCGAAGACTCTGGGTGATTTCATCAAAGCAGCATTGGGAAAAGATGCATCGACGTTGTTAGATACGCCTATCGTTCTTTTGGCTTCAGAGTTGCTGCATATATTCGTCAAGGCCGATATCAACGGTGCTGCCGCACCAGCGACTCAAAATCCGTGGAGTGGGCACTACTGAGAGATTCATTCTTGATCCATTTATTATAACATCCAGAAATGAAATTCTTGTTGAGAAAAATGTATCTCCTTCCTAATCACAGTTTAGAACTCTCGGGCTTGCCCTCATTCCCGTAAACAATGTTGCGGTTGATTCTCAATTCCGAACTTGCTGAAATAGCGCTTTTCCTCGGTCCTTCGGGGAGACCGATACGCTTGTCTCTCAGAAATCTGGTGTAAATTTCCATCGCAGCGGGGTCGGAGTCGGTCCCAGCCTCAACGAGCAGCAGTGTCGCCATGACAATGTTAGCAATATCAAATGTGAGGTCCCGTGCCTTTGAGAGTAGATCTTCCGAGCTGCTCGTAGATATAAACTCCCGCAGCCGAGACCAAGTAGTCACAATTGCCGTTTCGTGAATAGGATTATTAGATGTCGAATCCTTCAAGGACTTGGTGATCCATCGATCTAGAGCATCGAATACATCTTTCCCGCTTTTGCCTTTCAGAACCCTCAATGTATCGCTCGACAGGACGTCAGTTGTTCCTTCCCAGATACTCAGCACGCAGCAGTCGCGATATAATCTAGCTATGTTGATAGACTCGTTCTCGCTGTTGTCCAAATATCCGACTCCTCCAAGTGCTTCCATGCACTCCTGTAAAGCATGGATAGACCTCTTACACACTGAAGCTTTGAGTACGGGCGTCAGGATTCTCATGAGATGATGAATGTCGGCAGGCCTTCCCGGTAGTAGTCGGATCGATTCCGAATCATCGGCAATTCCATGCTCGTTTACCCCCATGAGACTAGCAACAAAGAAAGCGAACAGCATCATCGATTTGTACTCCCCAGTGATCCTTGCCAAGGTGCTCATATGTAGAGATGAATCTCTCAGCATCACTCTCTTGCCTCGTCCAGCGCCTACCTCACGAAGATGAGCAAAAGATCTGGCTATGGCAAGACCGCGACTGAGATACCCCACAGCGCTAACAGCGGAGTAGAGTCGAGTGATGTCGAGGATGGTGCTGATTTCTTGGATGCCCCTTCCTTCTTCTCCGATGAGATATGCCCGCGTTCCTGAAAGCTCCAGTTCGGCCGTCGGTAAGCTTTTGGTGCCGAACTTGTTCTTTAGTCGTTGGATGAAGATACCGTTAAGTTCGGTCTCTTGGTTTTTGGATACTGCAGAGGCGCTTGAAACCGGTCTTCGCATAGGCGCGAGGAATGTGCTCAGCCCCTTGGAGGTCTGAGCAAGAAGTATTGACATGGAGGAATCGGTGGCCGAGGAAAACCACTTGAAGCCATCGATACTCCAAGGGCCGTGAGTATCACAGAGCTGAGGCACGCGAGTAGCGATTGTCTCGGTGCCAGAAACATCGCTCCCTCCACTTCTTTCGGTCATCCATTGTCCGCTCGTCCAAGCATAGTCCGTGTTTCGAGATGCCAAACGGTTGTATGCGTTCTGGAAAACGTCACGAGTAGATGGATCTAATTTTTTAGACGAGAGGTGAAGACTCAAAAGTCTCGCTGCTCCATCGGTCATGGCACTGGGACACGCGACATTTGCATTTGACCCCGTCCAAAGATGTGTCCTGACATGGTCAGTATGTGTGCTCCGGCGTGAATGGTAGATAGAGTCAGCCTTACTTCATGAATTGAACAACTCGTGTATGTTCGCCATACTTTTCTTCATATCCCGCAGCCACGATACTAAAAGAGTTAACATCTGTTTATCGGATCGTCGATGATATAACACATACCCATTCTGAATACCAAAATCCTGCAATCTTTTCCATCCCTCGGTGACAACCAACTCACTGGATTTCTTCCCAAAAGCATCTCGCCCTCCACCCTTCAGATAAGGAACATTCTTTTCAGCATCCGTCACCCAGTGGAGAATCTGCTTAGACAATACTTCCTGGCCGAAAGCCGAGAGCTCGGGTGTCACGGAGTCCAGGATCGATTTTGGGATGAAAACTTGCAGCGAGGTCAGCGAGAATAACTACTACTCAAGATGGCTTGGCTTGCATTTAAACACTCTTTGATAAACTGGGTCATCATAGAATTGGTTCTTGATGACTGGCATGGGCTGGAAGAAGCCTTCATTTGAGCTCGATGGTTTGCGGGGTTGTGGCGGCATTGCAGAGGGTCTTCGTGTCATCCAGTCTCGCGTTATTCAGTAGCGTGGCATCTGGCAAGATCGTGAAATTGATATCGAAAAGCATCTAGAAGATTTACTCAAAGATGATCAGCGTGTCACTCTGGCCAGATTATTGTCTGAAGATAGATGAACGCAATGTCCGAACTGTCCTTAGCCGAGGCATTGGCACATACGGCACGTGACTCCGCGATTCTATTTCCCAGGCTATTTCCCAGGCCTCGTAATGATCTACTGGATCTCTGCGCATCAAAATTGCGGTTTCCTTGAAATGGTTGATTAAAAGGTGCCAGAGCCAACCCTCAAACTCCAATGGCCACAGGCCGTAGTCATGTGAAACTTCCCCCTTGTGAGGCTAGGTCATCTAATCCTCAACTCTGTATCCCTGTGTCCTCAAGTAGTTCTTGAGGTAAACGATCGTCGAGTTCTTGGCTGCAACCCTCGTCTCAGCCAGCCTTATCGTTTCACAAGAAACCCATCTTCCAGGTCTCAGACGTTCAATTGGAACAGCTCATTGCGCAGATATAAAGACCTTCAGCAGCGGTTTAGCATCACCGCGCATATATAAATATGCGCTTTACTCCCACGTCTGAAAATACTCACATCCACGATTTTCCCTCCGCCTTCGAGATATCAAACTACTCAAAATACCCTCCAGGTTCAGAAGTCTGCCTTAAACACTACAGCGAACTCCTCAACTATTCATCTAAAATGTCGTCACTCCAATACCACAACGACGAAGGCTACGGCGAAACCTGCGGTCCTCTCTTCCACTACTCCCAATCCGTGACCATCGGCAACATCGTCAAAGTCTCCGGCCAAGGCGGCTGGACGTTCGACGAGAGTCTCAATCTCGACGGCGAGGATGTGAAGGGGCAAGTCGATCGCGCTTTCGACAATGTCGAGAAAGTTCTTCGGGCTGCTGGTCTGAGGGGATGGGAGGATGTCTTTTCGGTGCGCTCGTATCATGCCGATTTAGACGCCTCGCTGCAAATGACGGTGGATAATTTCAAGTCTCGTATGCCGAATCACAAACCGATTTGGACTTGCATTGGAGTCAAGAAACTTGCGTTCCCGGGAATGGCGATCGAGATCGAGGTAGAAGCATACAAGGCTTGAAGCTTGCCTGGTGGAAGGAGGGGACATTGAGAAACTTGGGTCAAAGTGTCACTGGATGTGTGATGCGAAGTATACGACTGGAAAGGTTCTTCTGAGCCGTGTCTTGTAAGATGATGCGGCGAGATAATTCGAATTGAAATTATCAGATATATGTAAAGTACAGAGACTGACATGTCCAACGACAAGATAATTGGCTGAGTAAGAAATGTATTTTGATGCTGGGGACTATTTCTCTGGCCAACTGGCAGTCTTCATTGTTGAGGCATCCTTTTATTACAAGCAGTTCTACTGATTTACTTCATCTAAATACTGGGATATCGCTCATTCTCAGTATCTTGATTAATTTCTCGATTTTTTACATCACCGGTTCCCTCGCATCGCATCTGCATTTTCAACCGAGAGGGTTTTTGTTGTCTTTTTCATGCTTTCTATTGAAGTGAAAACGATTCTAATTTTTCTAGCTGACTAAAATTTCAGCTATCCAGGCTGGGATATACTTGAAAGCCTGTAGTGTGTCGTCATTATGGAGGAGATGCATCACTGTTGGGACCTTCTTCCAGCTTGCCGGAAAGTTCCTGCTAATGTAATCAGCCCCCTATGACTTACTTCTCTGCCAGACTTTCAGATTGGGCAGCAGCCTAATTAGTCTTGATGCACCTATCGCATACTGCCTCTCTCATGAAGGTGGTGACGGTCTCCTTGTGACAGTGTTCATTGTGGCTATCCGTGGCCGAATTTTTGGTACAGCCATTTGCATGGGTGACATAAGTGTCGATGTGCTCACACATCGAGTGATGAGTGACGATAACACGACAAAAGAGAAGAGACATGGCGGGCATTGTATCTTGGGAGTGAGAATGTGGAGTGGTGAGGATGAAATTTTATTCCATAAGATCCATGATATCTTTATCGATAATTTTTAGCAAGGCGATCAAGCTTCCAGTTATTTTTAGAACACTGTTACATGCTTTCAATGAATGTGACAGTGACCGTGACTGTTAACAGCATTTTATCCTTTCAAATCACACCGAAGGCTTGTACAAAGCCTCCTTGTCAGCTCGTGGATGACAATGTACCCGAAAATTCCCACATCAAAAGCCCATTGCGCAGGGCTTAGAGATTCTCAAGACAGAATAACAACCACAAAAATGCTGAACCTGAGTGACTATTCCGTCATGTATTCATCTACGCCACTGTTCTCTCAACGGCCTTCTAAGACCAATCCTACTACTCACAATCGCCAACTGCCCCGCAATACGTATCCTCCGCTCATCACTCAAGGTCTTCACACCAATCGCAATTCCCAACGGCGCCAAGCTCAGAAAATATGCAATAGCCACACATCCAAGCGGTTCCCCATCACGGTTCGCTTTCGCCCTTCTAGTTTCAAACTCGGCCAGCAAAGCCGAAGTATTGATCGAGATCTCGTCGGCCATCGCTAGGATGTTTTCTTCAGCCATATGTCTCAATCGGCTCATTTCTTTGAGCCGGTGCTGTAAGCTGCTGTGCGTGTGCGTGCGGAGGGTGAGGTCAACCAGGCTTTGAAGAAGGGTGATACGCGCTGCTCGTCTACTGTTGACCCAGACGATATCGAAAAAGCTCGTTTCCAGCTTGTCTGGGTCTAAGGTGACAGAGCCGTACCACTCGGGATATCTATTGTCTTCTTCTTTAAATCGCGATATGAGCTCGATGAGAGCCAGGCTTGCCCGTCCTTCAGAGGGCTTCTTTGAAAGCAATTCATCACATCTACAAAGAAGTCGTGTGATGCTTGCTAGTGCAGTCGTTGTTTCGGCCCAGGTGGTTTCTTTATATGACTCGAGCGATTCTTCGAAGAGCGCCACTTCTGGTCCTGGTAATATTCTCCTGGTTAAATTCCGGTAGACCTAAATACATGGTCAGGCTGTTTTCTCTTCATTTGCTATTCGACTCACTGCAATGTAAACAGCGGCTCTAGTGATGCCGCCGACTTTTGGATCCAAAAATTGGGAAGATGTCCCACGGGTACGAAGAAGCATGCTGAGGGCATCAGAATGCATGCTCCACTGATCATCCGGAAGTTAGCACTTGAAGCAGTTTTCTGAGGGGTCTCAGGATTTCAATTTGCACTCACCACATCTGACGTCGGATGCTCGTCGCTGAATACCTATATGATATCAGTCTTTGTTCCAATCCAAATGGATTTCTACATACCTGATAATAATTTAGGAACAGAACTGCAATGAGTGTGGTCTCGCTTTGCAGATTCCCCTCGGACAGCTCCTTGTTCAAAAGCGAAATGGAAAAACCGTAAAGTTTCCTTGCTTGGAGTGCTGCGTCATAGGATCCAGACTGATTGCTGTGATGCGCTAGAGAAACAGCCATGACAGCATTGTCTAGCAATGGATCTCGGCCCCTCGATTCTCCATAGAGCTGTGGAAGATTGTGCAGAAATCCAGGGTTGGCTTTCAGATTATCAGTTCCCACTGTAAACTCGGACATGAACCGACATAAAGCGTGCTGATTCCAATCCGTCCGAAGAAGAGAAGTGCTGAGTGGTGGCGAGGCCGATGCAGAGCTTGAATTCCTCGACCTCCGTGGACTTTCGAGAAGTCCTGCAGCATTTTCAGTAGTGGGTTTTCGTGAATGCCGCGGCCTGTGTGATGATCCTCGTTCTCGTATTTGATTGCTGACATCAACAAATATGAGATCATTTTCGTGTCTGTATCCTGGGCATGTGACTTTCACCCTTTGACAGCGTTTGCATTCTGGATGCTGTTGGTCGCACTTTTGATCATTAGCATTGAAACGGTCAAGGAATCAGGGGTACCATCAACGTGGCATAGCTTCTTTACATACCTTCAACTTCATGGACCGGCATCGATAACAGCCTAGGCTTCGTTCTGGTCCTGGCATGACTGAAGGTGTAAATTATATTTTGAATAGATATAAGAAGCCTTTGTAAAAATCTGGTAACGGATTAGAAAGACAGATGGAAGGATTGAAGTTCAAGTAAGCTTATCAGCCTCGGTCTTTTTGAGGCCCCTACCCTATTCAATGCCGGGTAGTCGGGAGTATGTGCATCTCGGTGGGCCATCGTTGATGCTTATAATTACATCCCGACAGAAAATCCCAAGGTCTGGGTTCGCAGATCTCGGGGTGATAAACCCTTAGCTGTTTTAGAGGGTCAACAAGTGATCTCATAGGTTCGATCGTGAGGAAATCCTTGATTGGCAAATCTCAAAATGGGTTCACGGGCCACACGTTCACAGGGAAATTCAAGTCCGAAGGATGCGATAGGGGTAACTTGACTCAGATTTGTGATTGATATCTTGCCCGGAAAGCCAGTGATCGACCTCTGGAGTACACGCAATGAGCATGTCTTGGAGTAGTGTGTCTGATGGGACGGGAGAAGGAGGGGCAGCCTAACTGCTGACAGGAAGTCGTCCGGCGCCAGTTCTCTGAGCATTCCAAGAGCCCGTTAACATCAAGACAGCGTCGGGAACACTTCTGACAGCGGGGTAGCGCAGTTTAGCATGCTTCGATACCAAACTGCTAATCCGGCAGTCGGGGGGCTGCCTTGTGGATGAAATTAATCCGTATCAGGAAGCACGTCCGGGGCGATCAATCCTTATATCGATTCCAAATGCTCATTGGCGGACATTGCCCAAAGGTGCCGTCTCCCATGAACTATCGTCAACTACAGAATAGTGTGGCTCGGCATTACGATCCCAGTTAGGCTAAGCGAGTAGGAGAAATGCAGCTGAATGACTTCGTGACTTCGCCCCTTTGAACGGCAATCTATTTTCCGCAACGTGTGCTGCACTCTGCAAGGGCAAAGGGGCGGGAATCTAGCGGGAATCCAAGGCTGCATCTGCATGTGCATTGCATTATTTTCGTGGCACCTTTCACGTGGGCGCCACAACCGCAGGGTTGCGTTGGGTAGCTGTATCCCAAGCTCGCCCTCGATGCAAGGTAGACCAGAGATAATCTGCCGGACTGAGAGTAGTTGAGTTGTGGAGAACTCGAAAACCGAGGTCTTGATTCTTTTTTTGCGGGTTTGGCCATCGATATTGTGAGTCCTCGATTTCTAAAGCTGCTTGCTTCCCCACTTCACGGCAATTACAGGCGACCCGGGGGAGAAGTTATCAGTGCTCAAATCCGCCAATATGTCCTAGACCAGTTGTCTGACAGACCATTCTCGACAACAAGCCAACTACCGAATGATGAAGCTCTCTTCACCCAATTCGCCCCTCTGCAGGCTCTCGATGGCTTCGCCATTCATGATCCCATGCAAATACGCTTCGCCAAGAAACGTGCAATGATCTTCCACCCTTCTCAGCAAAACAGGCGTACTGCATCCGTATAGGACACAGACCAGATCGCCGGGCATGCAAGTATTGACTCCCAGACCGAAATATCCTTTGGAGGTTGTGATCAACCGTCTGTTCGGGCCATGAGAAACGGCTAGCTTATGGATATATCGCTCCTCGGTCGTTTCCATATCATCCGGAAATTGAGATTCGGATGATACAGATGTCACCCAGTCGTGTAGACTTTTCCCACCAATGTTGAAATCTCGATGATGTTCATACCATGTACCAAAGATAGTTTTGTTGTTCTTGATATCAACTAAATCGCCCGCTTTGCCTTTGGTGCTGTCTTGGTAGCACCGCATGAAAGCTGAGAGGGTATCATGGCCTGTATGTGGCTTGCGTTTGATTTCGGAGTCCCCAACAAGTGTGCGACTTAGAGCTTCAACGGTATCAAGTGCTGATGTGTAAGCTGTCACCGGGGATTTACTCTGTTGCATTTGGCAGTTGGCCAGCCCATTCTCTGCTCCCCACGTCGAATGGCCAAGGCCATCGATAATATCGAAACAAATACCTCGAGCCGTCAAAATATCGAGGTCTTGAGAAAACGTTGCTTCCGCCTTGTAGTCTTGAACTGCATTGGTCAGAGTTGCGGGCCTGATTTTGGAATTCAGTGATGATATCTTGCGATGATTAAAGTCCGGTGTCCATGTGGGAAGGGAAAGACCAGTTGAGCGTGGAAATACAGGAAGGCCAGACAAGCTCAGGAATTCTAATGATGCGTATTCGCGAACCCATGACACGGCAAATCGTTTGTACACTTCCTCAATGGAAAGTGAGTAGTTTGGGGTTCCGATCAGCTTCTTGGCATCGTGGGCAAGTCCAAGCACCCCATAGACCTTATCTCGGTTATCCGTCGCCGAAGACCTCCCAGTGATGTAAATGGTCTGCAAAAGGTTCCGCTTCTTCCATGCATTTGATCTGAGATATGTGTTTGCAAGGGTGATAGCGTCTCCAGAGAGTAAAATTCCTTCCTCACGCAAAAGTAGTCTTCGGTATGTTGCATCCTGCGAGATAAGGGAGCTGAGGAATTTCAACACAACTTCACTTTGAACAATCTGTCCTCCGCAGACGAAGACGATATCTGTAGCGGCTACCATTTCTTGAATGATCCAGACACGCCTCCACCAGTTACGGTGTAAAAGGTGATCCACAGCATGCCATTCTCTTGAGAATGTGTGCTCAAAAATAGTACGCCGAATCCACAGGACGTCCTCCGCTTCCTTGGCAAAGGTTCGCATGAAGTCAAAGGCTAAATGACTATCATGGGTATCTGGTCCAAGCCATACAGTAACCAGAGCAGCTTTGTCATAGATTGAGTACATTCGGAGGACCTGGTGATTTCTCTCGGAAATATTCTCCTGATCAATGCACAAGAAGTCTACCCAGAGTGGGATGCAGCTGTACTCATTTGTTCGCCAGGCTTCCAATGCAGCTGACAAGTTTGGACCAACGACTGTATCATTTCCGTTGAGTCGGATATGATGCTTCTTCGGTGTATTGGAGCTGGGAAAGAGACTCTCGTCTGCCCAAGCGTAGGATAGCGCATAGAATTTGGGTGGATGATCAAGGGAGACATGGATGAGAGAATAGTCCGCAGCAGTACTACTGTCGTTATTGAACACGAGAAGACGTATCTCGTTATCTTTCAAAGGCAGCATGGCAATAGAAAAGTATTAACTTGGAATCTGCAAGGTCAGAAGGGCTAGGGAGCACAAGACATAATGAGCGAGATCCGCGAATGGATGAAAGCCATGCTTGATACCACAGCCACATGAAGATACAGATGAGAGCTCAACTTACTCCGGTGTTTGGGATGAGACGTGATTTAGCTTTGTTTGTGAATAGAAGTGGTTTGCATGAATATTTAAATTCCGTAAAATGACCGAAGAAAATGCTTTTTAGATGCTCTGTGTTCAACTTCACTAGACGGACACAAACCAGCAAAGGATAAATAGAAGAGCAATGTATGCATAATATAACTCTGTCATATACGTGACGTTGATGTTGAAGGTATATACAAAGTTCAAAGGGAAAGGGAAGCACAAGGTGGGAGGCGAGGCTAGAGAGAGCGGGCCGGAACAACTTTAATCCACCTCAGCTCTCAGGTTGACAACTTGACGCGGCAACGAACTTCAACATCCAGCCTCATCTAAACACTCCTTCTTTCTCAACACCATAACCCTCTTCACCTCGACTTCAATTCTCCACCGAGTTGACCCCCCATTCAATATCAAATCTACATACGACCGTCATCATGTCGGACGGTGTCATCAGAAAGCCCGACAAGGACTTCTCTTCAGAAGTTGACAAACAGCTTCCTGAAGCTGAGAAGCTTGCCCAAGTACGCCGCACATTGCGATGATGGACCCAGCAAAGCTGACATTTATTTGTAGACAAATGTACAAGGTGCAATCGAAAAACTCACAGCGTTGGAGAAGCAAACAAGACAGGTCAGCCAAGTCAACAATCCGCACGCTTCACAGCTAACACCTTGAAGGCATCAGATCTTGCATCCACATCTCGAATCCTCGTCGCAATAGTCACAATTAGCAAAGAGTCGGGGGATTGGAGTCTGCTGAACGAACAAGTTCTGCTGCTTTCCAAGAAGCATGGCCAGCTCAAACAAGCCATCACTAAGATGGTGCAGGTTGTTATGGAGTTCCTGGACTCGGCACCCGACAGCGAGACCAAGTTATCGGTCATTGAGACCCTGCGGACCGTCACCGAGGGAAAGATCTTCGTTGAGGTTGAGCGGGCTCGTGTTACCAAGGTTCTGTCGGATATGAAGAAGGAGCAGGGAGACCTGAAGGCTGCGGCGGATATCCTGTGCGAGCTTCAAGTCGAGACGTTTGGTTCTATGGAACGAAGAGAGAAGACGGAGTTCATCCTAGCACAGGTTGCACTCTGCATAGAGAACGATGACTGGACACAAGCTGGGATCCTAAGCCGGAAGATCAGCACAAAATACCTTTCGAGAAAGCCGAAGAAGAGCGAGGAGCAGTTGGCTAAGGAGAAGAAGGAGCGTGAGAAGAAGAGAGACAAGGGAGAGGATATTCCGGAGCCAGTGGAGGACGACGTCACGGATTTGAAGTTGCGATACTATGAGCAGCAGATCACCCTGGCAAAGCATGATGATAAGTATCTGGATGCTTGCAAGCATTACAGACAGGTTCTGGATACCGAGGCAGTCGAGGATGATCCTACGAAGCTTCAACCAGTATGTCTCTCACGCTTCTGATAGATGAAAGCTAACATTCCAGGTCCTCCAACGAATCATCTACTATGTTATCCTCGCCCCCTACGACAACGAACAATCTGACCTCCTCCACCGCGTCTTCAGAGACACCCGCAACAGCCAGGTCCCTCTCGAGGCCCAACTCCTCAAACTTTTCACTGTTCACGAACTCATGCGCTGGCCTGAAGTATCGAAACTCTTCGGCCCCCATCTCTGCGGCACCGATGTCTTCGATTCCGCGTCCGGCCAATCCTCCGATAAGAAAGCCCACCAACGCTGGGAGGACCTTCGCAAGCGCGTCATCGAGCACAACGTCCGCGTCGTCGCAAAATACTACACCCGTATCCAGATGCCTCGCCTCACCCAACTGCTTGATCTCACTGAAGATGAGACGGAGAAGTACATCAGCGAACTGGTCACTGCGAAGACTGTGTATGCCAAGATCGATCGTCCAGCCCGGATTGTCAACTTCGCGAAGCCGAGAGATGCGGATGATGTACTGAATGAGTGGAGTGCCAACATGAAAAGCTTGTTGGGTCACTTGGAACGTATTGATCATTTGATCACCAAGGAGGAGATGATGGCTAGGATTCAACCTGCTAAGGCTCCTAAGTCTGGGAAGACTGGTAAGGCGCATTAGGTGGTAATGCCAATGCTATTGGGAATGTCTTGCTAGGATGAGTTGATGGACAAAATGATACCGCTGTATACTAGTCTAGATTCTAGGTATCGAATGCAATGCATATCTGAGTCGCCTTCTTGCCATCTATCTTCTATATACTGGCTCTCTATCTCTCTTTCTATCTCTCGCTTTCTGTCCTGTATCGCCCGATCCTACTGTCCCCTCTCTGTATATTCTATTCGCAGGTCCCTATATCCTTTATAATACCGCGCTATGCCAATAAGCCAAACAAACCCAACCCATTTCACAAAAAGACCATTCCACATGTCTATTCCACACCTCTATCCATAACCACCACACCAGCATTTCAATCTTAAAAAGGCATATCCATATCCTCCCCACTATCCTCCTTCTCTTCCTTCCCCTCCCTCCCCAAAACATCCCTCAAAAACCCCACAAGCACACCTGCATACTCCTTCCCCACAGGAACAAAATGCCCTCCCGGATGAACAACTTTCATAGCATCCTCACACCGCTCCACCAACCCCTGACTCCTCTCCTCCTCAACCACACTATCCAAACTCCCAATAACATGCAAGAACCGCGTCTTGATCTTCGGCAGATAGAACGGCGTGTACGCCCCATCAGGGGCGTAGAACCCCGAGTACGAAACCGCAAACTTAAGAGGCGGTTGCGGCAGAGTTTCTTTCAACGCGCTCCAGGATGGCGGGTATGTGTATGATGAGGGATTATTAGCAACGTATGTCGAGAACGAGGATTCGCGCCCGGTTTCTAATAGTGAAGCGACGAGCGCTGCCGCCGATGCACCTTGCGAGAAGCCAATCACTCCGTCGATACCACCTGCCTCTTCGATCGCTTTCCGTATCGTCTCGAGTCCTTCGTCTAGACCGATGTAGACCCCGCTATCGTCTTTCTTCCACCATCCCCATGCGTCGGGATCGTCTTTGTCTTTCTCGGAGGACTCGCCTTGCAGTGATGTGCTGTCGAAGCCGGGGATGTCGGCAGGACGGAGACGGATTGGCGCCGTGGGGTAGATTAGTTGGATTCCGCCTGGGTAGGAGGGCAGGGTTCCTGGGAGGGCTTGGTGTGGTGTGGGAGGAGGGGAGGGGAAGGATTTCGTGAGGAGCTTCTCGAGAGCGCGGGTTTTGGTGTGGAAGAGGGGGCCAGATTGGGTGTACCCTGTTCAAGAGGGGAGATTTTAGTATTTTGGTTGCGAAATGTTGGGGAGGGGTGTGGAAATGCAGGGAGCTGGGAGCTGGGAAGTGAGGATATATCTTGAGGATGGATTGATAAGAACCCAGAACTGAGCGATTGGATAGCCCTTCTGCTACCCTAACTGACTTGATTTATAGATGGGCAACAGAATACGAACTCAAAAAGGCAAAAGAGCAAAAGGGCAAACATACCATGCAACATCAGAATCTTCAATTTCCTCGGCGCATCACCATTCGTCGCAGGCCCAGTGGCAACTCCATTTGCCTTTCTCTCCAACATTGTTATCCTTGTTGCTGACACTCTGCTTCTATATCTACGTCGATGTATATGTACAAGGAATGGCGTGAGGTCGGATACTGGGAGTAAATGGGTGGGCGTTGCTTTGTAAGTGGTTGTAGAAGTGAGGCGTACGAGGCTGAACATTTGTTTTGAAGATTGGGCGAGGCGAAGGAAACCGCCGGAGTGATGTCGGGGTTGGGGGTGGGCAAGAGTGGAGGCGACGGGCGGAATTGGTGGCCGAAAGACTCACCGGCAACTCTGCTCTCATACCCTACTTGTACTTCCTCGCTTCTCTATATCAACATACGGAGTATATTAATATGTCACTTCATTCCATTCCAGAAAGATACCACCGAGCGATAGAGAATCTTTCACGGAATATCTTCATTCCACAATCGTGTTTCTAGGGTTCTCTTTTATGGGGCGGGATTCTCGTGATCCCTCAAGGTGGCAAAGTACTTCAAATGGAACTCACCTGACTCAAGCCTTGCAAGTGCAGCCTCGCAGGTATATCCAATGAAAGGGCTTCACTTCACGCCCAACTGGCTGGGTAGCAATATCTTGTACACGCCGTAGCCGGGCGTCGATACCTGATGGTGGTGGTATGTGAGCTGACGATCCTTCGTAACCAGCTTCAAGTGAGGGGTTACGAATGAACCGCAATAACCACATATATCTCTCTACTTGGAAGCCATCACCTCTATGCTAGATACACCACAGACACGATGGCGGCTCAACATCCAACAGGACCAGTTCTGATAGTAGGTCTCATCACAGGACCCATCCCCATTCAACAAGCAGGCCAACTCCTCTTCTACACACCCCAACCCCATCCCCACGCACGAGTCTATTGGACAGGACTCCCATCCAAACCAGAACCACCTCACATCACATCTCCTCCATACCACAAATCATTCCACCTCTTCCCCTCCCTTCCTATTGAACTCCGTCTCCGAATCTGGTCCCTCCTATCGCCCAGCCGAGTAATTGAACTCCGGTCCTGGGGAAATACAACAGCCTCCCCCTTCACCCCCATCAAATTCAGTATCGCACCTCACCATCCCCCTCTCATCCTCCGGATCAACCACGAATCTCGTACCGAAGCACTCCGTCTCTACACACCCATCCAAATCGGCGTCTCAGTATCCACCATCCAGCCAAACAGACGCTACATATCCTGGAATCACCACCCCAATAACCTCAACAGCCTAACACCAACCGATCCCCCCTACCCAGAAGACGACATAAACGCCCCTCTCTCATGGCCTCACACCCCCAAAACCGTCCACATAAACTGGGCCCAAGATACAATCTACCTCGGGCCTGAATTCCAACTCTCACATCTCAACACATTCCTCACTACCCCCATAGCAAGTCCCAGTTTCGAACTCCCCGGCCTCCAAAACCTCGCTCTGAATAAGAAACTCTTCGCCGGTTCATCAACCGGCTCGTGGGATTACCTCCGCGAAGCACTCTACGCATTACGTGGTCGTCCTGTCAAGGAAATTTCGATCGTGGTAGACGACGAAAGGAATGCACTGGCGGATAAGTATTATTACCGCGAGCATGAGGTGCGGTTGTTGGAGCCGGAGTGGAGGTATGAGTTTAGACTTGAGGGGGAGACTGAGACGTCGATGACTTTGGTGGCGAATTTGGAGGCGTGGTTCGAGAGGCTGTGGGGGATGGATGGGGGTGTAGAGGAAGGGAGAGTGGTGGGAAGGAAGAGGGATGTTCCTAGGGTGGGCATGATGAGTGTTAGGAGGGATGGGGAGAGGATGGGGGATTTTAGGGAGGGTGCTTGGGAGACGCAGAAGATGGTTGGGGATATGAGAGTTTGGAAGACTTGGGTGCCTGAGATGAGATGAGTGCGTTGGTTTAAGGGGTTAGTGTTTAAATAAATTGTGTGAAAATCATTAATGTGGTCCGCATCAAATGTCGTCTCTTTGCAGCGTTTTCTCGGATCTGTGCAATTCTTACTACTTTGTCGAAAATTCAATAGCACAAAGTTTACTTGAGCACCTGTCACGTACAGACTACACATGAGAGTTGAATTGATGGCGGTGGGGTTCTCTTTTGGAGTCTGCTTTCTTCCGAATCTAAAACTCACCAGGCCTAGTGAGTATGCCGGAGCTATCTATGACAAAATCCTCCATATACGCTGAGCCTGTCATGTCCCGAAACCAGAAAAAGAGGACTTCATTCTGCCAGCGGTCATAATCATTAATATCCCCATGGTACGTGTTAAAAGTCCTCTCGAGCATCTGTACATGAAGCGAACTAGATCGCAAGGCTTGCAGCAACCACGTGTTGACTACCTGAATCTTATCCATCATCACACCCCCCGCATTATCAGGGGTAGAGAGATAACATTCCTTGCTTGACACTAAAGGATCTTGGAGCAGATGTGAGAACTTAGAAGATGAGGGCAATTCACCATCATCTACAAAGTCAACCTCAACCGCAAATTCAAATTGGTCAAAACCAAATCCAAAGCGGCCATAAGCTCGCCAATCGGCGTCCTCGTAAGTAGTGGGAGTTTTCTTCTTCGGCACAAGTTGCTGGACGATTCTTTTGAAGATGGATATATCGTCCTCGTTATCGGGTTCAGATTCAGTTTCGGCGTCTTGGTTCGGATTGCTTCTAATTCCATTTTGCTGATCGAATATTTTTAAGTCGTAGAGTTGATCCAGTTGAAAATCTACCGGGGTGTCGTCATAAGTAGATGACTGAGAGTCCAAGTCGAAATTAGATCCTACGTTTGAACCCTCTGATTCTGGGGATGTGAACATCAGCTCATCAAACGGGGGAGTCGAGAATAATGGTCTTCCCCTATTTCGGGAGCGAGCATCAAGGGCAGTCCCCTCTGCTAGTCGCCCCTGGGGTTTCGAAGGCAAAGGAGTTTTCGCGTCAATGCCTAGCGTTGGCTTCTTCCCTTGAACAGATACCAAAACACGCTTCTGGCAGTCAGGACTACATTAGGGGGCATTGTAAGTTTCGTGATCAATGGCAAAGGGGAGGTTTACCTACCATGTCGCCCATGTCTCCTCACCTGTCATTTCCCAGGATCCTGAGCAACTGTTTTCGGGACAGTAGGCTACCGTCCCCGCTGTACCCGATCCCAGCTGCTTGCGAATAACTATAGACATCTCTACCTTGGAGCCTGGAACAATAAGTCGAGCCCAGGTAGCTACGTCTAGAGCCTGGTGGTCTGACAACCGAGATACCATGTACCGACCCTTCTTGATCCAAATGGCGCCAGGAAGATTTGAAAACTCGCACTCGATGAAATCTTGCATCATCTGTCCCAACAGTAAGTAAAATGATATTTTGACACTACTGGATCGGAACTTTACCTTGAAACTTCGAAAGAATTCGAACGGTAAGATTCGAGGAGCACGTCCGATAGCGTCAAGAAAGGATATGTTATACCGGGCGTCATATTGGAATGTCAGAGCAGCAGATGGCTGGACAAGCCGCGATAGTACCAAGCTGTTCGTTGAGGGTCAGTACTAGATTTACAGCAGAAAAGAATACCCACAAAAGGTTCTGCAAGAAGTGACCCAGATAAACAAGCACCATATAGTATCTTCAAATGTTAGCTACTGATAATCTTCTAGCCCATAGCAGCGACTCACATTTCTTGTAGAGCACCTGCAGTCCTCCTATCACTATCCAGGACGATGTCACAAGACCCATCTTGTCCAGTTGTCTGATCGATCCCTGGGGCTTCATCAGCAGCGCTGGCCGAACCATCCTTCACTAATTTTTGAGCGCCTCCTCTTCGCAAACACAGCTCGATCCGTTCTTGTGTGATGTTCGTGACTTTTAGTTGCTGCCTCAGAGAATCAATGTTCACAAACAACTTCTGGTACTGCCCTTCTAAGCTCGAAAAGACCCGTTCGTGGCCTCTGGTTTGCACTGCATCAATTTGATTCAGCATTCTTGCGTCTATTGTAGACAAATGATCCCGAAGAAGAGTCATCAAATCAGGTGGCAGAGCTTCCCGGACAATAGCGCGTACATTATCAGGAAGCTTGTGTTCGATTTTATACACCACATCTCTACCACCAATTAGTCGTCATCCATCCCAAAATATTCCCAAGCAAGCAAGGATACCCACAAGGTCAAGTGCTTGAGCTCTGAGTCAATTATGCTCATGTGCGAATCAATACTATCCCGCAACTTCAACACCTTCTTGTTCATGAAGAGGTACCATTGCACCTTGCGCAGGACATTGCGATGGCGACCCCCCGCAGCTCCAAGGCCTAGACTAGGTTCGTATTTAATAACAGCCTCCAAAAACGTCTTCACGGGTTCCTTGATATGCTTGATATGCTTCGCGATGCTCTGGCCATACGTCGGATAGGCGTCCCAGGCAGGGAAATTGACCAGTGGCTCAAGAGTATGCGTCAAATCGCGAAGGAAGCTCACAGCCTTGCGGTAGTCACACGCTGAACCTTCGGCATCGTCAAGAGCTTGGGCGAGCTTTACGATCAAGGTTATGGCATTTGCGATATCCCCTGCCGACCAGCCAAACGACATGGTCGTGTGCAGTCGACGGTTGCGAAAGCAGAATTTTGTCTGAAAAGAAAAAGATGCGAGATGGGTGTGGATATGAGATTCTGCAAGGCATTCTCGATGGCTGACTTTGGGCTGGGCGGCCAACCATGAGGCTGTGTCACCTGGAGACTTCAGGACCACAATGTACATTTTGGTTGATTTCACGTGACTTAATCAACAGGAATATTCTCTTTGAAGGATGCAAACTGCTATGACGAGAGTAGAGATATTCAAAGTCATCTTTCTATGTCTTATGACCGCCAGCTTCGTACGGGAGTAATACTATAGTACTTCGTTTTTTATACCCTTCCTATTTCCAAAATTACCAAGTTTGGGTTCAGCAGCCGTGATTACTTTACCAAACAAAGGACCGAGAGAGGCTAACCTACACTTACTATTGCAAGCGACTTACATATGAATAGTTTTGCGACTTCTTTCCAAAAATTGCTATCAAATTCTCGCTTCCCAGTGCGATTACAAGCATCTCCCAAAATGCACCGTTTTGCTTACCAAAACATGATTCAACTGGCGGGGGTTTCAGAATTTATTTCATTTATCTGAGTTTCCTTTATGATAATCAAGGCATTCCCGCGCGGTTAACATAAGCATGGCCGTCCTGTCTTTTGGCCTGGTTGGAACGTGTAGTTTTTGCCACAACATCAATTTCCTGCCGGCTCACCCCTGTCTGATGGTTGACAGGAGCTACGGTTTGTCAGAATGATATTCATCAATCCGCGTCATCATATTTGCAAGAATTTTGGTCTTGTATTTTTATCTTTCGGGGATCGACCATGCCCCCGTCCCGTGCTGCAGATCAGACCTCGTCTCACTTCTTGGCTTTATTTACTCGTCCTAATTCGGACGTGACAGGTGCAGGTGGAAGGGGGTTTGATAACCCACGGTTCAGCCGCCTTGAGATAATGCATCACTTCAGCTCATGCAGCATGGGAATGACAATGAGAGGAAAAATTGACCACTATGAGCCCCCCGAAATTTGGTTTCCTCTCTCACTCACTATCTCAATTTTTAAAATACTCAAATACCCAAAACTATCAAACCAACAAAACACACCATGAAATTCCACTTCCATCTACTTCTTTTAGCCCTCCTTTCCTTCCTCACCCTCTTCACCCCCACCTCCGCCTTCTACCGCGGATTCAACATAAAATCCAACCTCGCCGACGGGTCTACCTGCAAAACACCCTTGGACTACCTCACCCTCCTCACCCGCCTGAAAACCTTCCCCAACAGCATAACATCTATCCGCCTCTACAGCTCCCACACGTGCAACACCCTCCTCTCCGCCATCCCCGCCGCACTATCTACCCAAACCCAAATCCTCGTCGGGATAGATGTCCACCCCCAGAACTATGATACCGAAAAAGGCGCCCTCCTCCGCGCCATCAACCAACACGGCTGGGAATGGATGCTAGGCGTCAGCGTCGGAAGCGAGGATCTCTACCGCGGTACCATCTCCCCCTCCGACCTCGCGGCGAAAATATACGACGTCAGAGGCATGTTGTTAAAGATACCTGGGTATACGAATGACATCAGGATCGGACATGTCGATACGACAAATGCGTGGTTTAATACCTCGAACAGTGCTGTTATCAGAGCGTGCGATTTCGTAGGTACGGATATCTACCCGTATTTTCAGACGAAGCAGAATAATAGTATTGAGAATGCGGGGAAGTTGTTTTGGGAGGGACTCGAGCAGGTTCGAACGGCGGTGGGGAAGGCGAGTGTTGGGAGGAAGGCGGGTTTGCCGAGTGTGTGGGTGACTGAGACAGGGTGGTATGTGCAGTTTTGTTATTGACAGTCCTATTTTCCATTTGCGATATCTTGTTTGGTCTACAAATGGGAAATCCAGTGCCCTTCTTCGCTTTTCGCGGAAACGAGAGACTAATTCCGGAATTTAGGCCTATCAATGGACCAACCAAGGGCTTAGCCGTCCCAAGCATACAAAACGCAAAGACCTATTGGAAAAGTGTTGCGTGCAGTACATTTGCGAAAGCGGGGAGGGGGTTGAATACTTTCTGGTTTACGGTCCAAGACTGGAGAGCGGTGCCGAGTTTTGCGGTGCTGGGGGAAGAGGAAGAGGTGTTGTTTGACATGAGTTGCCCTTAGGAAGTAGATGTGGGCTGAGTTAGAACAACTTTCCTCTCATCTGACAATATTCGAGCTATAGTACATAGCCGCCGGATCCTGGGGTAATGAAATCTTTTCTCCCATGGACTTTCTGTTTCTTCTCAGCTGTTACCATCTACCCCCCCGCCGGGCTTATCCTCCCAAACGAGTGGATCGCAAGCCAGCTTAGTTTGTGACCGTAAATTCGCTTTGCTTTCAGTAGACAAATAATGGCACCACTTCCCACAAATGCCTGTTAAATTGTGCGATAGGGGAACTGAATGTGACCCTGTTGATCAAACTAATTCGCCTAACATCAAAGCCATTCATTACGTCATAACAGGAAAGGCTAAATTTTGGCCAGATAACTTCTATGGCAACTTGGTACTGATGGATAGACAAGCAATCTTGAATTCTTCACTCTCTTTGATGTGCGATTACTAGAAACTGACCGCCATTCCTGGGAACTCAACATTCTGTTAAGCGAGGCCAGAAAAAAGTCCAAAAGGGGGGCTGGTATATTCGGTGGCAGTTTATGCATAGTTTCTATTGCAATTATCCTGATAGTACATGGATATCAAATCATAGAGGCTGGGAATGTTGAATCTTTGTCCTAATGGTCAGTGTGAAGAAAAGACCCCTTGACTGGGAACCCAAGCCATGGTGGACATCCACGATGGTTTCCTATTGATACCATCTTCCTAGAGGGGCCCGAATTGTTACCGGCATTCAATTCAATGAGTCTTTGCAACTTCTTGTGGCTGAGGTTGCGGCATTATCACTTGCAATCACAGCCCATACCTGTGCGTCACATGGTTTAGTGCCGATTGATGCAGATCTCCCTCGCCTCCGGCCATCTCTCCAGCTCAGTCAACCTGAAGCAACACCCCAAGATCAGCTTTCAAAGCACATACACGTGATATGATAGGCACCATTCTGAGCACCCTTAACGAAGGCTGTGCTTCTTTTTGGGGCTGAGATGTCTATCAGCAAGGCTGGATGTGTCATCGCATATTTTGATTTCGAATTCTCACAGTACATATCTACGCACCGTTCAAAACCATTCTACTGAAGTCTTGTACACATACAATATTATTCATCCTGCACATCCTGAATTGTTGCGTGCCTTCAGCCAATGTCCTCTACCATGTCTCTCATGATATTCGGCGTTGTTGCCCTCTTCCTTCCGGGAATTACCGCTAAGACCGAGACGTTCTGTGGCCAGTACGACCGGTACACAAGCTCATCGTCACCGTTTACATGTAAGTGTGCTTCAGAATTCCAAAGACAACACTCTAATAATCACAGTTGGTGCAAATCAATGGGGTGATGATGGCTCAGGTTCTCAGTGTATCAAAGTCAGCATCAGACCCCCTCGTTTCTGATCCAAACGCTGACTTCTCAAAGATCGCCAACGATGATACCGTTTTCAATGTTACGTGGAAATGGAGTGACAATGCCGACTCGGTGCACTCGTTCCCAAACATCAAATTGGACTCTGCGTTGCTGCCGCTTCAACTGTCAAATATTTCTTCCTTGAATATCACTGCTTCTTGGTCAATGACTGCAGCGTCCCAGTCGAAGACGCTGGAAGATATCGATACTGCAGCAAACGTTATGATTGACATGTTCCTGGATCCAAGCCCTGTCTCAGCCAATAGCACAACTTTGCCCAAGTACGAAATCATGATCTGGCTCGCGGAGTTTGGCGGTAAGAGACCCATTGGGTTCAGCTCCTCCATCAAGAATCCTCCCCACTATAGCCTGAACGGCACGAGATTGTATGTGTCCCTTTCAACTACTGTGTCCGATGCTAATTTTTTTACAGTACACTCTACTCGGGACCGAACACGAATGGCCAATATGTCTACAGCTGGCTGGGATCTACCAACATCACCGACTTCGACGAAGATATTTCTCCACTTCTTCACTATCTCTGGCGGCACAAGTTGATCGACGACACAAACTATCTTGGGATAGTTCAGTTTGGGACTGAGACTTTCCATGCAAGCTCCAATGTCGTGTTTTCTGCGTACGATTACAATCTCAGTATCGCGGCAGGAACACCATCCGAAGAGAAGTCAGCCTCAACGATGATCGCACCAAATTCGGCTCTCAGTTTTTTCTCTGCTGTCGTCTTCCTGGCAGCATTGATCTAGTTGGCCCAATGACTTGATGCTGGCGATAGACGTCGATCCGTTGACAGTGGATATGACTGCCTCTTGGTGAACGGAAATCAATATTCAGGGGTGGGAACATGGGCTTGGACCGGGCGAGGTTGGGAAAATGACTGGGGGGTGATGAATGCTTGGCATGGTGTTGTCAACAAGTCGGCGTGTAGAATTCTCATTCGTTATCAAAGTTTGAATGAAAGTCCTCGCTGTGGATCGGTGCAACCTTAAAAGTTACTCGAACCGCCGGAGAGAGTCGGGAAGACACGACCTGGTCATTTTCCTATGCCAGCGATGAGACCAAGATACTTTATCCCAGCTCATCGTCAGGGGACTGTTGATATGCACGTCTTGGCCAGCCTTCAGCCTCAACTTCGGCCCGTTTCTGTCATATTCAGCAGATCAGTTATGGTTCTGGGAGATAATCTTGGCGGGATTTCCGTTTTGGCTCATGCTTTTTCTCATCACTATCTCGAAATTATCTTATCACATACATATCTGCACACTTTAGAAGCTGTTCACCGTGCAGTGCTGGGGTGCTGGAGTCCCTATGTGCCCTGAAGCGGAGGCTTATCGGATCTACAGGGTACCCTGTACAATAGATCGGCAGTGAAGCATCCATGTTTTCGGTACCTGTGGTGCTCGGCATAGGCTACTGCAGGGGCTGGGACGGGCCCTGAAAGTTGTTTCTTGCAGCGGAACGCTCATATTGCATCGATAGCCGTCAAAATAGCATGCTTTTCTGCCTATCGTCTTACCTTTTGATGACTATCTCCACTGTTATCATATTACCCTGCAATTTTGCCATATCCACTTCTAGTTGAAGCCCCAAACCCCCACGAAAGTCTCTCAGTCTAAGCCAGTCGCTTTGCTCCACACACTTGGTGATCGGCGTTGGATAACCTCAGATTCTCAACTTCAGGGATGCACGCGAAACATCAACACAGACACTTTACAGTTTGCCCACCTCCAGCCCTTATCAATGGAATCCATGGGTACTTGTTATGCCAAGTGTTCTTTTCCATTCATCATCCATACATACAGTCCCTGACAAAAATCATTTTTGTCTCTGAATCCCAGAACAAAATTGTGGTTCTCATCTCATTCGAGTCTTGACTCTTGACAGTGCAGAGTATGGAGATCTCCAGAAAGGTTCATCTGATCGACTTCACCCCAGGCTGCGCGTTTCTCAGCTGATGCATCCTTGTGCGAATCTATCAAAGTGATAGCCGTGCTTATTTTGGCAACTCATTGTGGATATGATTTGTTGTCAACATAGAAACTCAGGGATGCTTTCCGTATCTCACCGCGAGACTCAAGCCGCAAAAAGTATCCACAGTATAGACAAACGTAGAATGGTCAGCTAGAGAGTCAAGTAAGACATGCGCATGTCTTGGAGATGGCTGGCGAGCAAGTGAGCGGCCAATGTCAGATATACTCCATCTCCAGCAGCACTTTCACCGTTCCCTTGAAGCTTTCCACACCCACACCTATTTTGATCTTCGATTCATACATCGTCCTATCTTCTTCCTCCTAGCTGCGTTAGCACTTTGAGTTTTCTTGGATTGGTACTTCTCAGGACATACAATTTCCCTCTCAATCAAGTGCTGAGCTATGACGGATCGCAATAGCAATGAGCCTCCTCGTCTTGAGGCTGCTCCCGCAGATGGAGATGCAACATCTTCGACAATTGACTTCGATCCTGCCAATCCTTTCGCCGACAATGAAGCATTGTCATCGTCAGAAAGCTCGTCTCTTCACTCAGCACCGGCTCTCACGACAACAGTGCCAACAACAGTACCGTCTCCACTAGCCCGGCAGGTGGAAGATACCATCGTAAGAAATTTGACAGCGTATATGAGATTAGCACTGACATTTATAGGAACCCGCTCCTGTCAACCATGCGGAACTGTCTGAAAAGATAGACCAAGATCAGCAAACACCCGCTGTTCCCGCCTCTACTCCAAGCAAAGAAAAGACCGAAGACAACAGTCCCGGAGCCGAGCCAAAATCCAGAGGATTCTGGGCAAGGCAGTATGCAGTATTTCGGGCAACTTATGCACCCATTGAGGATCCCCCTCTCATCCTTCCATCTGGTACCACGGACGAAGAGAAGTATGGCTACCTGAAGACGAATCGGCTTGGGTTGTATATCATCGGTGTCTTCTCGTTTCTGAGTCTGTCAGCTGGAATGTGGCTGTTCGTCATCACTTCGAAGTACTTCTACTGGTTCGGCTTCTTCGTCGGTCTCCTGGAGATCTATCTCATCATTTCATACACAATCACCATTGTCGGCAAAGATTATAACTTCGACAGCCACAAGAAAGTTCTAGCCGACTATCCCATCACCAATGAAACCGCACCCACGATTGATATTTACTTGCCATGCTGCAAAGAGCCTATGGAAATCCTGGCGAATACATACAAATATGTCAAAGAACTTCAATGGCCTGACGGAAAGCTTAAGGTGTATGTCCTGGATGATGGCGGAATGGATGCAGTCAAGCAACTTGCAACAAGCTACGGATTTGAATACATTGTTCGAGAAGACAGACCAAGATTGAAGAAAGCAGGCAACCTTCGATGGGCTTTTGCTCGCACATCGGGGGATTTCTTCACCATCTTCGATGCCGACTTCTGTCCCCGATCCGATTTTCTTCTTGAGACAGTCCCACAACATCTGGCTGACGACAAGACTGCAATCATCCAAACTCCTCAGTTCTTCCGTGTCATGGAGAGTCAAACGTGGGTTGAACAAGGAGCAGGTGGTATTCAAGAGCTCTTCTACCGAGTCGTCGAAGTCAACCGCAACAGATGGGGTGCCTCCATTTGTGTCGGTAGCAACGCCGTGTACCGACGAGAAGCCCTCGTGGAAGTTGGTGGAACAGCCGAGATTGGATTTTCTGAAGATGTCCACACCGGTTTCTACGCAGTCAATCGAGGGTGGAAGGTCAAATACATCCCACTCTGCCTCGCGTGTGGAGTTTGTCCAGACACGCCTCACGCCTTCTTCTCGCAGCAAATGCGCTGGTGCATGGGTTCCACGACTCTCCTCACCAACCCCGAATTCTGGAAATCCAAACTCAGCATTGTCCAAAAGCTCTGCTACATGTCCGGCATGATGTACTACTCCGCCATCTCAATCAGTATTTTCATCAACCCAATTCCCGGTATTCTTCTACTCTGGGTCCGTCCGGAATTCTTCAAGTACTACAACCTAGCTTTCGCTGCGCCATCTGTTGTCTACTCGCTTATTGCCTTTCGCTTCTGGGCCAAGGCAAAATATGGACTCAACGTCCAGTTCATCATGGTTATTCAATCCTACGCTTACTTGACTGCCATCAAGGATCGGCTTTTTGGCAGAGCTTTAGCGTGGGTTCCATCTGGCGACAATGCATCTCATCGAAACAACAAGTACCGGAATATGCGTATCCTCGCTTGGTGCTGGATCTTCACCTATCTGGGTGCATTGATTGCTGCGCTGGTATATCGATGTATCACCGATAAAAGTTTCAAAATCTACAACGCAGTTCCACTGATGGTTCTGGATGCTATGAACCTGTTCTTTGCTCATAGATTTTTGTTGTGTGCCAAGAAGAAACAGGGTTAGATTGAGGTGGGGGGAAATATAATGGATGGGTGTGAGCTGGATGCTCTGGAAGCTTGGAATTTTCTATAATATGTTTCTCTTTCGCTACATCGACGGTAGACAGCAGGGCTTTAATTTTCGACATCACGGCAACGTAGAAAGATAGATAATGTATACAGTGGAATCTCCATGAAGTTTGGTTTTCAGGTGGTGCGTTTGCACAACGTCTGGGATTTTCTTGAGGACATCACTTTCTCCCAACAACAACATCGTTTTACAAAATGCCAATATCTGCCTTACTTTGACATGGTGTCAGGCTCCGTGCAAACCGGCAATAACATGTGATTTTGGTCTCACACATGCATGCAGATACGTGCAGTCATATCACACCCATCGATAACCAAGCAAACCCCTGAATCGCTTCAATACTGTCAGAATTTCGCGATAGTCTCATCAAACTCTGCCACTTTCATGTTAGACCCAGATCTGCCTGCCTATCTATCATCGACTCAATGGGAGGCTGCAATACCCCCACATGTAAGACATTTCACCCATCAAGGGGAAAATCTCTCCTTATCTGCCGTGCCACGTTTGATCTGGACTGTCTCATCACCGCATCGGAAGTTTATATGGAATATCGCAATACCCTCACTGTATCCCGAAGCGGAACGGAAAATCCAACATTTATTCTCCTATCAACCCTCCCCTGTCAACTTTCTTGGCGTCAATATTCGTTTTGTGGCATGCCGTTATTTTCCTAGCCTGGGCGCCCGCCCGTTTGGAGGGCGTCGTTGTCGATCGCTGTGTTACCCAGCCTGCATGCTGGGCAGGGGATTTGTGAGACCGGAAACGGCTATGAAGCTATGATTATTTGTGAGATAGTTCGAGTGGAGCTTAAAAACGCCTCTTTTTGACTTGCTTGCTGAGGTGTTGTGGTCGATCCGACATCTTGATGAGGTGTCAATCGGTGAAGCAATTCTCTGTGCAGATCGACACTGCAAACAGAGTATTGGGTTTTCAGCTTCTTGCAGGGTTTGAATCATGAGAATATTCGGACCCTCCTACACGAGTAGTTGCGAGACAATGGGTCTGTGAGTGCCGATCGAGACACTTGAGTGACTTGACGGCTGGACGAGTGTTGGTCAATCACGGTGAGCAGACATTTGAGGATACTCGGCGGAGCGTGGCCATCATATTAGGCAAGAGGCTGTTGATCTGATGAATACGAAGTAGAGTTTGAGAAAGGAAGTGGCAGGGGCCTGCAACGTTGCCAGCTCTGGGTTCCCATCGTATCAGGAAGGTCCTCCAGCACGAACGATCTCGTTGAAAAGAGCTCGAACATCATATATCTCTCTTCAATAATTTGAAGTCTATCCAAACATTGACAAGCCTCTCCATCACTTTGTCTACTTCAGTATTTGATACTTTTCCATACAATATTGAATGAATATGGAGTCAGCATCTAGTGATACGTCTGAGTTAGACAGCTCACCACTGTCTACAAACCCTTCTACGCCTCTGAATCCGAGCACCACAGATCTCGTCAAGCTCTCCCGTGAAGCTGCCACCGAGGTCTTGCCTGTCATCAAAGCTAAGAACATCTGTTGTGTTGGAGCCGGTTATGTTGGTAAGTTTTACTCAAATGAGTTGTCTCTACCCTAAGTCCCCTGGAATACATGTCTTCGATGTATCGCGAGATCCCGTAGAGCCTCAGCTTTGGATCGCTTCCTATTTTTGTTTGGAGTCAAAGACTCACACCATATATAGGAGGACCAACAGCCGCGGTCATTGCCTTCCAAAACCCCAACATCCGCGTAACAGTAGTCGACAAAGACATCAACCGCATCCGAAAATGGAACTCTCAACACCCTCCCATCCATGAACCCGGTCTCAACGAGATCGTACGTGTAGCTCGAGATGGAACCAACGCCACGAAAGTGAGCGTCGATGGGGCCTTCACTGCAGAACTCCCTGCTCGGCTACCCAACCTCTTCTTCTCGACTGAAGTTGCGAAGTGTGTCTCTGAGGCCGACATCGTGTTCTTGAGTGTCAATACACCAACGAAGATCACTGGAATCGGTGCTGGAGCTGCGACAAATATGGTTGCGTTGGAGGGTGCTACCAAGGATATCGCAATTGCTGCTAAGCCTGGTGCTATCATTGTTGAGAAGAGTACGGTCCCTTGCCGGACAGCTCAGATTGTTCGGGATACTGTAAGTCACCTCCTTCTTCACAAAACCCCCGAGTTTATCTGCCCTTCATATACTTACATAAACAACAGCTTGAAGTTCATCGACCAGGCGTCCCTTTCGAGATCCTCTCCAACCCCGAATTCCTTGCTGAAGGCACAGCGATCAAAGACCTCCTCAACCCAGACCGGATCCTCATCGGCAGTTCCCGCACCAAAGCCGGTCTCGCAGCAGCAGCCACTCTCGAAGATGTCTACTCTGCATGGGTCGACCGATCAAAAATCGTGACCGTCAACCTCTGGTCATCCGAGCTCTCGAAACTCGTTGCCAACGCTATGCTGGCACAGAGAATCAGCAGTATCAACACCGTCAGTTCGATCTGTGAAAGAACCGGTGCGGATGTCGATGAGATTGCTAAAGCTATTGGTCTTGATCCTCGTCTTGGGTCGAAGTTCTTGAAGGCTGGTCTTGGCTTTGGTGGATCGTGCTTCAAGAAAGACATCCTTTCCCTCGTTTATCTGGCGCAGACTCTGAACCTGGAAGAGGTGGCTGAGTACTGGATGCAAGTCATCACGATCAACGAGTTCCAGCGCAATAGATTCGTCAAGCGTGTCGTGTCTAACCTTCATGGTACACTTATCGGCAAGAAAATCAGCATCCTTGGGTATGCGTTCAAGAAAGACACCAGCGATACAAGGGAATCACCTGCTGTTGAGGTCGTGAAGTCTTTACTGGCTGACAGTCCAGCTGAAATTGCCATCTTTGATCCGAGATGCAACCCTGAGGATGTGAAAGATGAGATCAAGAGATTATTCGCCACTACAGGTCTCAAACTGCTGAAGCCAGATGGACCAATTGAAGGTACCCATCCTCCCCGCCCCTGTACCTTCCACCCTCGCTAACAATTGTCCCAGTCTACAAAGATTCCTACGAGGCATGCGCCGACTCCAGCGCCATTCTCATTCTCACCGAATGGGATCAATTCAGATACCCGGCCCTTCAAAACAAAGAGTCTATCTTCACCAAATCCAGCCCCTCACAAGTGTCTACCAAGACCATGACCAGCCACGTCCCCTCCGAACTCGACATCTTGCACATGATGGCTTCCGCACGGAAGAACAAGATCACTTCTCCTACCGACCTCGAGCCACCACTAGACACCGACCCATTGAATCGCTATCTGCCTGAACCGGCCTGTCCAGAGGCATGCAGAGACTGCGAGAGGGGATCTGTTGAAGAGGTGATCGCGAGTGAGAATCTGGAATGGGCGCGCATTGCGTATCAGATGAAGAAGCCGAAGTGGGTGTTTGATGGACGAGGTTTAGTCGATGTGGTTGAGATGGAAAAGTTGGGGTTCCGGGTTGAGGTTATTGGGAAGGCGGGAAGTAGGAGTAGATTGCATGGTGAGTTTAATGTTGACCCTTTTGCTTAAACCATATGAATGGCTACTGATTTAACTCTAGGGTTTGATGGCGATAGATGCTAAGCGTGACGAATTCTCGGGACTAGAGTGTTGATTTGGTCATCTTGCAGGTAGACAGTGTGTTGGATTTCTTTTACGATTTTAAATCAATAGAGGTAGACTGTGGGTAGATGATTAAGGGATTGGGAATTCTGCACAATGACAGATCAACAATTAAATGATATTTTTGATCCTATGAAAATGAACGTATGAACGAAGCCTCGCTGATTGTCCGATGTATCATGCGCCTCTCAACATTGTCAAATCCTGTACCTAAAAATATGTGACTTCTAGGTGCTGAAATGATTCATGTTCCAATTTTTATTAACTTATACATTCAGCCGTATCGATTAATTATAGAATATTGGGCTCTACCGCCCAAGATGGACAATGGCTCCGCGCAAAAAGAAATTCTGATGAGTGTTTTTATTGCTGTATCTCACCGAACAAAATTAAGCGAGACGACAAGGGGGGCTCGTGCTGACCTAGGTTTAAGAATCATATGCAAGCCCAATACAATGACCTGTACTTCATGAGCATGTTCATCAGCACATCAAATTCCACAGATAACCATTCTTCCCATAGTATCCCGAGCTCCATCAAGAGCACCCATATCTGGCACCACCAGCCGAGTCCCAGTCTCCGGCTCGCTGCCATCGTTGAAAGTCCCCGTCATAGGAGTCATCCACCACACACAGCTGGAGAATCATTCCAACACATATTATGAACAAGATTAAATACCCTGTAGCTAGAGCTATGCGCCTAACCATGCGCTGAACAGCCCCTATCCAGGAAGTATGAACACTGTCAGACATCTATGCCACAACACCATCTATCAGCATCACAGCTCAACTATTCCCTCCCCCCCTCTAGCCTATTCACCAAAAAAATCAAGAGAACAGGGAGGTAAACTGACCTTAACAGCATCAACAACATTCCTCGCAATCAGCTCAGCAGCCTGCACCTCACACCCCCAACCTTGAAGCGCCGTCGCTGCGCCGAGTTGGCTGCATTGTCGAAGATCAGAGCCATTCCAGAGGATCCGGTTCTGTACCCAGGATACATCTTAGGTGCCACGCCGCGCAATACCAGGTTCGCGAGGATCTAGCGACGCACTTCGAGGGTCGTGGATGTTTTGGAGGGGAGGTGGGCGTGTAGGTCTGTGGATGTGTGGGTGGTGGGATCGTTGGGGAGGATGTGAGGATACATGGTGACCGGCAGTCCCTAGATGGAGGTAGTAAGGTAAGGGATGGTTTGTAGATTGGGTTTGAAATTGGAGGTTTAGTATCAATCGATCAAGCTGATTGATCTATGATTTTGAATACAAAAAAGTTCAGCGAAAATTTCACTGATGAGAAGGAGAAGTCAGGTAGAACACGAGTACTTCATTGACCGCCGTCCGATACTACGAAGAACAGTACTGAGCCTTCATTGTTGTCAGAAGTCAGATTCCGTTTGCCACCCTGAAACGGGTCATATTCTGAAAACTTCCAAAAGCACCATCCTGATGTCCCCAAGTAAGCCGTTCGTTCAACGCAGGGGTGAGTGAGGTATCCTTTTCCACCTAGAATACGAACCCGGGAGGCTAGTCGCATATCCTACTTGAGGAATTGGTCGAACTCCTCAGGACTCTTTTGCCGCACACGACCGAAGCCTTGAGATTCTCTCCCGCCTGTCAAGTTTTCGAACATGACCGATTGAACGAACTTGCGTAGGCCAGGGGTTGAAGTTGAAAAGCTGCCACTAGCCGCCTAGATGTAAACGGTAAACTCTGTGGATACTTTGGCTCCCAATGCTAAGAAGATATCCAGGACGAAAATTTGGACAGGTAACTTTTTGTTGAAAACATTTCTGTATTAAATGCTCGCGCAGCATGACGGTCTAGAATCCGTCTATAGTACATCCCAGATTACGCCCGCCCGCCCGCAATGCATCTACTCAAACGCCAACCCATGTCCCAACATCTAGCGATTGTTGAATCGCAGCAACAAGTGGATCGTCACATCATCATACAACGGCCTTCTGCATGCCCGTAGCCTCATCCGTCAATATCGTCACACCCTTCCTTTTCTTGATCACATTCTCGATGAACGCCTCTCCCGCTTTGTACGAACTCCTAACCAGGGGTCCGCTGGCACAGTATAGAAATCCGAGATCGAGGGCTCGTTGGCGCCAGAGTTCGAATGTCTCGGGCGTGACGTACTCTTCGACTTTCATGTGGCGCTTGGTGGGACGCATGTATTGCCCGAATGTTACGACGTCGACGTTGACTTTGCGGAGTTCTTCAGAAAGTTAGTATGGGATTGACGACATTTGGAGAGGATTCTTACCTTTCAGTGTTGCCCAGAGTTGGTCTTCTGTCTCGCCCAATCCGAGCATGATACTTGTCTTGGTGATCAGGCTTGGGACAGTCTTCTTCGCAGCCTCGAGCACCAGAAGACTCTGTCTGAACTTTGCTCTTCTGTCTCTGACGAATGGGGTCAACTCCTCCACGGTCTCCATATTGTGCGCGTACACATCCAGTCCACTTCTTGCAACCATAGCCACCATGTCTAAATCACCCGCATAATCGCCCGTTAGAGCTTCAACCAACATATCGGGCTTCTTTTGCTTGATCTTCATGATCGTCTCAGTGAAATGCCTCGCTCCTCCATCCGCAAGATCATCACGATCCACAGATGTCAATACCACGTAGCCCAATCCCCACCTCGATAAAGCCTCAGCTGTATGTTCCGGCTCATGGGGATCCAACGGGGGAGGTGCCTTTGAAGTCTTGACACTGCAGAATCGACAACCTCGCGTACATGTATCGCCCATCAACATAATCGTAGCCGTAGCAGCGCTCTTGTCGCCTCCACCCCAGCAATCCGAAATATTAGGACATCTCGCTTCCTCGCAGACTGTATGCAGGTTCAGGCCCCGCAGATCCTTCTTGATCTTCTTGTAGTTCGCATTGTCTGGTATAGGCGTCTTCAACCATTCCGGGAGTCGAGTAATTTGCTTCTTCTTCCCCGGTGGTCCTACCATCGCAGTCCGCAATTCGAGGGAATCTTCCGTTGATAGAATCTCATCTTGAGACCCCATAAACTCATTGAACGACGGCACGCTGTTCAATTTGTCTTTGAAGTATGTTGGGCGTCTTTTGGAAGGGGGTTCGAGAGAGGTAGCTTCGGTGGCAAAACCTCGCGAGGTAATGGAAGCTGGGAACAATGCGCGAGATGCCTGTCGCAATGGAGGGGCATTTAAGCACCTAAATCTCGTCGCTGCAGCTGCCATTGTTTATATTCTCGATCGCGACCTCGCCGTCGTGGAATGTTGATTTGAGCAGTGGTGGTTCGGCGGGTTCAACAATTTCTTGATGCTTTCTGCTTGCAAATCGGAGCGCTGGATTCGCTGGGCCGCTTGTTGCCGAGAAGGCGCTGTCACGTGACACAGCTTTCGTTTCCTCTCTGTGGCTTTTCCTTCAGCTCCTTCCCCTCCCCCTTTTTCTCGGCAACAATTTGTTTACTTTCCTGCCTAATGTCATGTAAGTTTAACCAACTGATGCCTTTGAACAGCTGTCATCTTCGGAGCAGATCTTCAAGTATTTTTGAGCTCTTGATTTCCTTATCTGATGACTTTCATCAAACATGCCAACCAAAAAACTTCTCACATTGCACAGTGCACACTGTTAGTAAATATGACACGCGAATGACTCTTTGAGGCACAGCAATCCAACGCAGTCTGCAGTCTATTTACCCGTTGTGCTATCTCCTGCACGGACATCTTCAACGGCATTTCTCCGTGCTTATTTACTTCTCGCCCTGAACATCTCCTACCGCTCGCCTCAGGTGCTCACCGCGATATATTATTGGATATTTTAGCTTCAAGATCAAGATCCCGGGCAAAGAAAGCCTTGCATTATTATCACCTTCGGCTTCTAGTCCACCCTCCCTAATGCACCCTTTTCGTATCACTTGGGCGACTAACACACACTCTGATTTTCTGTAACATGGTGTAAGGCTCATACCACCAACAAGTACGCCTTGATTGCGATTGCGAATATCAAAAGTGGAGCGGATTCTTTTACCACCTTCCTATTCCGCCAAGGCTTACTTTCACATCCACCCATCCACCATTCCAGCTATTTGTCTCCTGCAGATCCAGATCCAGAACCATAACACAACATCCTCCCTTCGTCAAATATATTTTCAATCCCGAGGATCTCACATTTATACTTACCTTACCACCCTATACCTTATGGATATCTTTTCTTGAAAGCTTAGTTCGATCATACGCTCCCCCCGCTACCAAGCGATAGAAAGATTCCTCCTCTCCACGGACATCGAGATTGATTTCATGATGAGCAAGTTTTCTGATCTAGCAAAAGTCGAATATGTCTTAGCTGTTCTCATCCTCTTGCATTCAATTCCATCCCTGTGGTCTCTCGCGACAGGAAAATGGCGCATCGCGAAGATTCCCAATCATGGGGATACTCTTTATGAGGACGAGGACGGAGTGGCAACCACAGAATCAACCAAAAGATTTTCCAACAAATCTCAAATCATCACCATTTTTGCTGTTCTGGTGGTTGGGTTCGCACTCGCGATTGCGGACATTTGCCTCGCCACAACCGTGCACACTTCCGGACACTCAATGTCGTACTCAGATATTCCCAACGAGGGCACCTTCAACGGAATTGTGCTGCTTGTACCTGCCTGGGTATTAAATCCCTTTCGCCGATTTGGATAATGGCACGCTAAAAAAAAATCTTAGTTTCTATTGATCTTGCAGTTTGCCAATATATCTAGAGTCGTGGAGCCTGTGACAAGATTCAGAGCCATCACGGCTAGGTTGTGGTCGTGTTTCCTGATCGCTGGACTTGCACTCGTAACCCTCATTGGTGACCCTAATATCACCACGAAAAGTCTGACCAGCTGCCAACTTGGGGCGATTTTTGTGTTGATTGCAACGATATTTTCCGTCAAGAGACGCCCCGACATTTATCGTCCAGATGGCCGACTGGTTGATCGTCAATGGAATGTCAGCCTCTGGGCTAAGTACAGCTTCTACTGGGGCACGCCTGTTCTGGCCGCTGCGGGCAAAGAGGAATTCAACAATTCCGACATGCCTGCAATGGATCATGTCGTGCGCTCAGAAAAAGTAACTTCAAGATTCCGAACCATCATCATAAAAGAAGACAGTCTTCCTTTGTGGGTGCAGATATTCTGGACTTTTCGCTGGGCACTCATTCTCCAATGGCTTGGTATTCTCTTTTCGAATTTCTTCGATGTTGCTCCGGCATTTGCGACTTTACAGTTGCTGAAATATCTCGAGACTCGGCAAGAAGGAGATGCTGCGCAGTCAGGAGCATGGATTTATGTTGCTGGCATCGTTGTTGCAACGATAAGCTCCAACATCGTCGATTCTAGGCTCATGTGGTGGGTATTGACAGGTATGATGATCCGAAAGACTTTCTTGAATTTGATCTCATTCGTGTTGCACAGATATCCACATTCCGCTTCGTTCGCTCCTCACGGGGCTGGTGTACGGCAAAATGTTGAAGGTTGAGGACTCGAGCAAGCCTCCCGAGGAGGTAAGAAACGAGAAAATAAAACAAATTCTTTTCCTTTGCGACATTTCAATTGACCACAATAATCTAATGAAATCATGTAGAAATCATCACAAGACGACGAAGCCAAAGTCGAGGCCAAGACCTCCGACAAAGTCCAATCAGCCAACCAACAAGACGTTTTAAACATGTTTACGGTTGATTGTACACAAGTGGCTCTTTTCGGTATGATGAATGCCGCTTACGTCAACTTTGCTGGCAAAGCTATAGTCACGGTTGCATTCTTGTGGGTTCTCATTGGCTGGCAAAGTCTTTGCGCGGGACTTTTGGGCATTGTTTGCCTTTTCCCAATCAACAAAGCCCTCGCAGCGAAGTATGGCGAAAAACAGAAAACATTGATGGGAATTCGAGACACGAGAACAGCAGTGACGACAGAGGCTCTGCAGGGGATTCGGCAGATCAAATTCTCAGCCATTGAAAGCCAATGGGCCGACAAGCTTGACTCTATCCGCGAAGAAGAGCTTTCCACTCTCTGGAAATCCAGGCTCTACAGCATCTTCATGTCAATTGCTTCCGACTTTACGCCTGTGGTATTGACAGCGTTGTCGTTGGCCACCTACTCTTGGATCAATGGAAACCTCTTGCCGTCTGTCGCTTTCACATCAATCAGTTTGTTTATTCAACTCGAAGGCTTGGTCTCCAACATTCCATACCTCCTTGTCTCGGCCATCAATGCCAAAATCAGCTGTGACAGAATCGAGAACTTCCTTCGCTTGCCGGAAAAGCCTGAAAATACATTCCCCGGAGACTCAGTATCCTTCCATGATGCATCGGTCAGCTTTCCTCGAGGATCTGCCGAATCAAATTCTGATACCTTCACTCTCCGTGAGTTGAATCTCGAGTTTCCAAGCGATGCTTTGAGTGTCATCTCTGGTCCAACTGGATCAGGAAAGTCCCTTCTTCTTGCCGCAATATTAGGCGAGGTTCACCTCGAATCAGGTTATATTCAGGCCCCTAAGCCTACAGACGAGAGATTCGATTCCAAAGCTACGGCCGCCGATTGGATCATACCATCCGCAATATCCTTCGTCTCTCAAACTCCATGGATCGAGAACGCTACGATCAAGGACAACATCCTATTCGGTCTACCTTTTGATCCCATCAGATACGAAAAGGTAATCGACGCATGTGCCTTAACCCAAGATCTTGAGATTTTTGAGGACGGCGACCAGACCGAGGTTGGAGCCCAGGGAATCAGTTTGTCTGGTGGACAGAAGTGGCGCTTGACATTAGCCAGAGCATTCTACTCAAGAGCTGGCACACTGATCATGGATGACGTTTTCAGCGCCCTGGATGCTCACGTCGGGAAACACATTTATGAGAACGCAGTGATGGGTGAACTTGCTGAAGGGAGAACTAGAATCTTGGCCACTCATCACGTATCACTTTGCCTGCCGCGAGCCAAGTACGCTGTTCGTCTATCGGCTAGAGGCGTCCTTGAACATGCTGGATTGATTGAAGATCTTCGACAGACAGGGGAATTGGATGAAATATTTGAGGCTAGCGATGTCACGAAATCGACTAATATTGAAGAGGATGAGGTTCTACGCAAGGTGAAGACAAATGGCTCAACTGCCATCCCATCTGAAGATGCTGCATTCGCCGCGAAGGCTCCGCCGAAGAAGCTGCACGAGGAAGAGACACGAGAAACCGGCCGTGTTAAGTCCTCAGTCTATAGTGGCTACCTTGGTGCTTCTGGAGGCTGGCCATTCTGGTCGATCATCCTTGTTTTCTTCATTGCAACGCAGGGCTTTACACTTGGCCGTACCTACTGGGTGAGGATTTGGGCGAATGAATACTCGAGAACAGAGGTCTCTGGATCACCCCAAGCATCATCTTTCGCAGCCTACCATTACGGCAACAGTTTGCAAAAACACTTCTCTGGACACCCTATCACCCACATCAAGTCTCTGAACTCTACTTCCATGTCTGCAACCTCCATCCTCCCAATCGATGTTCACAACAGAAATCTATGGTTTTATCTCGGCGTCTATTGTTTTATCTCAACGATCTCGGTCATCTTTTCAGTCGGCAGTCTGTACACAGTCTACGCAGGATCTATCCGCGCCTCGCGAAAGATCTTCAAAGATATCCTGGACAGCGTTCTCCGAGCACCTCTCCGTTGGCTCGACACGGTGCCAATGGGTAGAATTCTCAACAGGTTCACAGGAGATTTCACTAACCTCGATTCATCCCTAGGGGAGAATTTCTTCCATTTTGCCGGAGCTATTGCGGATACGGTAGGAATCATGGTCGCCGCAGTCTTCGTTTCTCCTTTCATCCTCATCTGCGCCATTGTCCTGTTGCTAGTCTGCATGTACTTTGGAAAGAGTTACATCGTGGCCGCACGAACAGTAAAACGTCTCGAATCTACGAACAAATCGCCTGTCATCTCCCACTTCGCCGCATCTTTGAGCGGACTGTCGACCATCAGAGCATTTGCCAAGTCTTCTGAATTCAGAGATAGAATGTTCGCGTTGATTGATGACTATGCAGCTTGTACTTGGTTTAACAGTCTATTTCGCAACTGGCTCAGACTTCGTATCGCTTTCACCGCCTCGCTCTTTGCTGGTACTGTTGCGGCTTTCGTCATTAATAAGCAGGGGATCGATGCAAGTCTTGCTGGTTTCGCTCTTTCATTCGCATTGAGTTTTGGATATAGGGTTGGATGGGCTATTAATATTTCTACTCAGTTGGAACTGGACATGAACGCCACTGAGCGTATCTTTGAGTATAGAGATCTGACGATCGAGGACCAGGGCGGAGAGGAAGTGCGTGCTACTTGGCCAGAAGTGGGAAAGGTCGAAGTGAAGAATCTGGAGTTGGGATACGCCGACGACCTTCCTGCTATCTTGAAAGGTTTGAGTTTTACTGCGGAGGGTAATCAGAGAATTGGAGTTATCGGCAGGACAGGAGCAGGTAAATATCCCTTTCCAGCCATCCTTCGGAACACACTTTCATCGCACGGAAAGCCACAGACTAACACATGCAGGCAAATCAACTCTCTCCCTGGCCCTCTTTCGCTTCCTCAATGCCCGCAAAGGAGGCATAACTATCGACGGAGTGGATATCTCTAAAATCAAGCTCCATGACCTTCGCACCCGCCTAGCAATCATCCCTCAAGACCCAGTCCTCTTCTCTGGCACCATCCGCTCAAACCTGGACCCCTTCTCCGAATTCAGCGACCACCAACTCCGCGAAGCGCTCACGCGAGTCCACCTCATCCCATCTACAACACACACACCCAATCCCGAAACCCAAGACCCCACCGCCTCCTCATCCGCCACATCAAGCACCGCCATCGACACCTCAGGAGTAAGCGGAGCCGAGAACAAAAACCCCTTCCTCTCCCTCTCCTCCCCAATCGCCTCATCCGGCTCCAACCTTTCCCACGGGCAAAAACAACTCCTCTGCCTCGCGCGCGCCATCCTCTCCCGGCCCAAGGTCCTCCTCTTAGACGAAGCTACCTCTGCCGTAGATATGGCTACCGATCTCCTCATCCAGCGGTCCATCAGAGAAGAGTTCGCTAATACCACGTTACTTGTTATCGCGCATCGATTGAGTACTGTGGCGGATTTTGATAAGATCCTTGTTATGAGTGAGGGTGTTGATAAGGAGTTTGGGAGTCCGAGGGAGTTGCTTGAGAAGAAGGGGGAGGGAGAGGAGGCGCTTTTTAGGTCGATGGTGGAGATGAGTGGGGAGAAGGAGGAGTTGGAGAGGATCATTCTTGGGGAGAGGAAGACGGGGGAGTGGGGTGTTTGAAGTATGAAAGTTGATTGTGAGAATTTGTGGAAAGTGAAATAGAAGATGGGTTGGCGGTGATTTATGTGTTGGAATTTCCTGTATGTTTTTATATGTCTTCGTATTTTGGCAGATTTAGGAGCATAGTATTGTACTTTGGGTATGACTTAGAGTGATGAGGATAATATATTCGATTTTTTCTAGATATTTAAAGGCAATATGTCAACGAGCTTTTCCCTTGTCATTGAAAATGGCTGCCGACGAGATTATGAGATCACCTGAGGGTGAAGGGGGTCTAAGGTTAGGGTTACAAAAGGCACGCTTTAATTACTGTTTATTCACGACGTACAAAGTCCCCCAAAAAATTGTCATGAGGAAAAATAAGGTGATAATAAAGCAATGCATTTTTTGTTTTATTTTGTTTTCGTTTTTAAGTAAATGAGAGGTATTTAATTTACATAACGACTTGCTAAAAAGTAGATCTATAAAAAGAGACTTTAGATTCCTAAACAACAATAGAGATTATTGAGAGATATCAATTTAAAACGAAACGTTCAACAACCCCAGAACAATCTGTACTGCATAACAAGAAATCATTAAATAAAAGGCCGTTTCAGTTTATACTTCGATTCCGTCAGATGTCTACTCTACTGACCAATAGTAAATATATTCTGGCCGGCAACATTCTGTTGGATGTGTATTTGCATCTTCCTCAAGTTCAATTCGAGCAACTTCTCACTCCACAGCACCATGGACTCTATAATCATCAACACCTCCCTCTTCAATTCCACAATACGAGTTTTCGGTAATAAATTCGACTCGGCGTGACCAACCGCCATACCCGCAGCCTTGAAAGCCGGAACCATATTGTTAAACTGGGCCTTGTGTTCGATAATCTTAACACGAAGAATGTCCATGACAAGAGTAATGAGTTCGGTCGGCGACTTGGCCGGGAGGAATATCCCCGGCTGAGCGTTCGCAACGAAGTGAGCGACGAAGCAGCACGACGTGCTGGATCGCTGCCGAGGGAGTTCCAAATTTTAGTGACTTGTTCCCGACTCAATAGTTAGACTATTAGACCCGGAACAAAATTCTGTATAAATTATATTTTTAAATTATATTAAGATATATATGTAAATACAAATACCCAAGTTAAATTTATGAAATCCAACGCAAGGAATAACGGATTTGCTGAAATATATAATATGTGAACGAATTGGAAGGCTTAAAGTAAAGAAGAGGAAGAAAAGCCCTAAGGGCAGTACTATAGATGAAAATTCGGAGAGTAAAGCAAAGGCTGAAGCTCACTTCATGTTAATGAGATTGTCTAGATGATTTGCACTTTCTGTGACGATTGCACTCTGGACAGGTAATATCAAGACAGTACTCTCATTCTTAGGACAATAGATGAAGAGTAAGAATACAGAGGGAGCTCTCAGCTCAACAAAACCATTACTAGCGTGAAACACTAGTCCGGCATACGTCAGGCCTCATGTGACCAACGCCGTAACACTTTCACAATAGGCACGTAGGTATCCTATGAAACATCCAGGCGTGCTGGTGATTATACTCATGTTGTTCGTGCTCTGGACCACAACGATCCCGTTGAATAATAGTATGATCTCTTCAGCAACGACAACAACTTAGCTTTGTCACTTTGTGTAAAGGCTCCTCTATGTACCCAGCTCTCGTGAACGTTTAGGTGTCCAAGAAAGCCCCTCCCTCGCTAAGGCAAGCCGATTTTCTTATAACCCACAGATCATCTGAGAATCACTTGTGCGCTCGCTGGAATCCGATGCACCGCGGTGTTACCCTGTACCGAGGAGAGGATCTAGAGGTGCCTCCGAGTCGTTAGCTATTGCATCAGCAGGAAAGTATCGCAATGTTTGACCAATCTCCTCGTCCATCTTTTTAACTCAACCGCCTCAGCACTGTCCCATTTCTTCTCTCTAAGTAGCGAGGGTACATCCATCTATGGCCAAAATTAAAGACTGAGAGCCTATAAGGCCAACACGGTAGTCATCTGCTTGATCGAGGTCAATTGTTGAAATGCCCTGTAGTTTTGGAATTTCGTGTGGTGCGACTGAGTGGAAGGTTCATATAACGAGATGCGGATAATTTTTGAGAGAGGAAATACGGGCTTCTTGATACTACAGGTAATTTCCTTTTAGATGAACTATAACATTATTCTGAAGTGCTCTAATGTATTCTTTTGGCTTCTACTTTCTCATACACTTCTAGCTCAAGCTCTCCCCCTATCTCTTTCTCAATGACTATCTAAACCAAACCAGCCCAAAATGCGAGCGAAGCAATGGCCGTCGCCAATCCAGAAACTATGAAATTCTGTTGGCATAAGAGCGAGTTACCAGAGCTGGCGGCTTGGGTTGAGGAGGCGGAGGCGGAGGCGCTGCCTGCTGCTGCTGATCCAGAAGAGGCGGAGGCGGAGGCTGATGTGCGGGTGGAGGAGGCGGTTGATGCAGGAGATGAAGCGGTGCCTGTTGTGGTTGCTGGGGAGGAGCTGCCTGATGAGGAGGAGGCGAGGATGCCGCCTTGGACTTGGGCGGGGGCTTCACTGTTGGATTCACCAGCTGCAGCAGTTCGGTAGGTCGCTAGGTCGGATTCTCTGTAGTAGAAGGTGTTAAAATTAAAAGGTTGAAAGGCTGCTGAGTATGGCCGTGATAGGATATGGAGGTAGGTGGTGTGGTAACTTACGGGACGTTCACGCCCCCAACCATACCACCCTGGCAATGGCCGGGGACGGAGCAGTAGAAGTAGATTGGGTCGGTGTTGTTCACGGTCACGACGAAGATCTTGCCGCTGACGTCAAGGCCTGAGTAGAATGATGTTTCCGAAGGCTCACAGGCCGAGTCGGCGGACCCAGATACCACATCGTGGTTGTTAGATGTGAAGTGGAAGCTGAGGGTGTCACCGGCGACGGCAGTGGTGAGAGCCGGGGTGTCTACGTGGGGTTGGATTTTTAGTGTCTGGGACGGAGATGGATGGACGTGATAGAAGATGTGATTTGAAGACAATTGATTTGGACGGACTAAAGAGGTGAAGTAGAGAGGTGAAGACGAAGAGAGAAAACGTACAGCTAAGCGCAGGTCCAACATTGATGTCGTGGTTTGCGGCCATGACCGCAGCCGAGGAGGCTAGAAATGCGAGGGTGGTTTTGAAAGACATGATATGATTGAAGTAGACGAAGTTTGGATGTTAACGTGATTGAATTGAAAGTGTTGAGAGAATTGTGACGATTGAGAGAGTTGAGAGAATTTGAGAGATATGAACACAGTAGTGAAATGCCACGACCGCATTGCGTTTTATATATATATATACCAGAAGCCGGACTGCCTGAACTTTCTTTCACAACCGGAATTGAGGCTTGGCATCCATCGCATTCATCGCATTCGAAGTTTTGAAGTACAGTACCTTGGTGAAGACAAATACTGACTTTGGTAAAAGCATGGCGACAGGGCCAAAAAAGCCAAAATGGGCAAATCTCCGGTGGGCTCTTGTTGGCATCGCCTTAAGTCCATAGTGAGTTGACTGTTGCCGAGTTTTGTTTTTCTTGCTAAGCCTAATGTGGCTACCCTTTCGGTGGCTGAGCATTGCGCACTTAGATGGTTAAAACTTCCTTTTCCTACTTTCTTTAAGGTTCGACGGATCGCCGGCGAGTTGGTTGGGTCGAGAGCGCAAACAAAGCTGATGATGACGAGGCTCTTGCATCGCTCGCCTCTCTCTCCCATCTTACCTCCTTAATCTACCACACCACCCACCGCCTGCTCCTGCCCCTCCTTGCACGCAGACACCGCAACTCGAAAATGCTCCACCGGTTTGGTTCTTCGACACGGAGACTAGGTCTCCGCATCGCTGACCCCCGTGACGTACATCTCCAGCGCTCCTCAGCTAGCGGAGAAGTTCACTGAGCCCGAGGAAGGGAAGCTAGCGGACCTGGAGTACCTATGGTTGAATGGGGATTTGCACTGGTTACTACTGCTGGATGAGAAAACAATCGAGGGAAATATGTAGCATCAAGCTGAAGCTACTGGCCTTAGCTTCTAATTAACAAATAATAGCGAAATAAGCTCCACGAGCACGTTGCTCCTTATAAACCTTCTTATAGTCCTTTTTAATTATATCAATCAACTTTAGCCATACTCCTTAGCCCTTTTAAAACATATACAATGTGTTCCTATTCATGGTGATAATGCATTCATTAAACGTAAAGGTTTTGGTAAGAAGTAACACTTGTATTGGCTTTATTAAGAAACCGACTTTAGCAATTGCATCTTGCTCTCTTGCTAAGAACCTCTCGTCACTCAAAATTAAAGTGTTGTTTATTTGCATTCCTACGACTCCAAAATCGTAGTTCTTTTTAATGCTAACTAATAAGTAAGAGTTGTACGTTAATGTTTTTATTTATAATTTCTTTATATAATGTTTGTAATATTTATTAAACTAATAGTTTTTGGAATTAGGTATGCCATATAATAAAAGCACTATTATAAATACAATACCAAAGAGAAACTTTCTTATAATTTCTTTAGGTGGCTATGCAAAAATGTCCCAAAGAAGTTTAGTTATTGCTTAAACATAGGCTTAAGTAATGTCTCGTATAACCAAATGCAATTCGAATTTATTGCAAAGGCGATTCGTATGCTTTGCGGCAGCGGCTAATATCGGTGCAGTACCGATAAGAAAGCATCAAACGTTCGTTGATATATTGAATACGTAAGTGTAGTGAGATAGTTAGTTAAAAGTATAGTATGATTGTAAAGTTTGGCTCTTTTAAGAAGTACTGGAGGTAGTTTATATATACATGTATATCTCTTTGAAGAAGGTTTGAGATAAGTTTGTATCGCCTTAGGCTTACTTTTAAAGAACCTCGGCATAAGCAGTTCCTTGCGTATTAACACTGGTAATATTTTCTTTAGAAAAATATGCTTTTTTAATAGTTGTAAAGAATACGCAAGAAAAGAAGTAATACTAGCATAAGTAAAGAATATAATATACTAAGAAAAAAGTTATTAAATAAAAGAGTGTAAAGAAAACGTTAAAGTGATGAAAAACCAAATAACTACAGAATTCTTAATTACTTAAGCAAACAAGGGGACTTTGGTTTAGTTTCGTAAGTGGTTTGAAGGTGCGAAGAAACGATATTTTGAAGCCGTTGGTGAATAATAGTAACTAAGCGAGCTAGCTTGCAAGTCTCGCCAAATTGGAAATTGCTTATTTGAAGTGTTTGCTATTATTAAACTACTTATATATAATTAAAGATTTTCTTAGAAAATTGTTTTTTTCTTAGTAACTTTTTTTTTTAATATTATAAGTATATTAAATTTACTTCGTTAAGATTTTGCTAATAGCTTTGCAAAATAATAATTATAATAATAGCAACTAAGAGTAAGGAAATTAACTTGAAGCTGTTTTGGTGTAGTAATAGTTTACTAACGGCTAAATAGTACTCATTTCAACTTCTCTCAGCGCCCTTAAGGCTGCGCACCGGGTGTGCTGCGTGCAATGTGTTTAGGCTCTAAGTGCTAACTCATCTTACAAGTGTGATTTTAATAATCTTAATTCGAAGAAATGCAGCTATTGCACTGTGCAAAAGAGGCCGTGCTTTCTTGTAAGTGAAAATTAATATCTTTTTGATTTTTACTCTCTTTATATTTTAATTGCAACACTAAACTAGGTTTATATATGTATTGTAGCTAATTCGTATGTAGTTGCTTTAATTTATTGGCTTAAAGTTTATTGCTTTAGAAGCAACTATTTGTGCCGTTCTTAACGAGGGTAAAAACATTATTAAGCTTATTGCCGTTTTTGCTATTATAGAAAAGATAGTTGTGGTTTTGTTGATTACTTTGGCGAAAGCATTAAAAACTAGGGATGCGCTAGCTTTGGCTTTGCTAAAGAAGACTTGAGCCCTGCGAAGTAAAATCCATTAATTAGCGAAAAGTTAAGTAGTAAGTACTCTTTTAATTTGTATTAAAAACTTTATTATAATTAATTTAACTTTATAAGAATTGGTTTTTAAGACTAATAAGATTACGGCGACTATTAGTTGTTTAAATTATCGTGGTGGTGCTAAGCGTAAAGCTTTTGCTAATGGTGCTGGTGATGGTTTTGCTTTTACGACGAAGAGACGCCACCATGGCGCGGGGGAGGAGAAAGAAGGTGCTAAGTTTGACTTACTAAACGAGGAGCTTACTTTTACTAATTTATATGATTTCTCTTAAGGAAATATAGTAATGCTTTAAATTAAAAGATAGTTCTTAAGAAAATTTAATTGCTTTTTTGTTTTTTTGCTTTTTAAATAAACATAAAGAAAAGTAATAAAATAAGTGTGAAATAATAAGTACAAAAACATAAGAAAAGAACTTAAAAACTTAATACCCTTTTGTTATTAGTTTGAATTATTTTTGGTAGGCTGTTAAATCTAATTTTTTATTTCAATTGTTAAGCGATTTGTGTTAATTAACTATTGAAGAGCCTTATTTGGGTTGCTTTTTATTATGGTGTTTATTGAGTTTTAATTTCTATTAATTTATTGCATTTTTGTAAGCTTTCGTTGTTTGTATAACTAGCAAATTGATATTATATTAATTATTAAACGTTTTTCCTTGATAGTGCCAAGCTTAATAATGCACTTGTATAATAAAAGCGAGTTTATATAGACGATGATTAGTAGTTGAGGAATGCTTAGCTTATTGGTGACCTAATTAATGGTTGTAGCTATAGAGATTAATATATTTACGCTAGCTATTATAATGTACAGTTTTGAGGCAAGTACGGCTTTGGTAACTTTTTTGCATTTTATTAAGTTAACATAAACAATATTATTATAAAGATTAAATTCCATATCGTTTAATTTGCCTTTGGCTTCTCTTTGAATTTTTTTCGTTTTAGTCTTAATAATAATTACAAAATTAATTTGAGAACTTAGGTTTTTATTATTAGTAAAGAATTTGTTTATAAAGACGTAGACCTTGGTGTTACGAAGATTAATTAAAGTATATTATAGTTCCCTTTGAGAGATGTTCATTTGTTATTAAATGCGTAGATTAAAAGCCTTAACCTCTTTCGCCGTAAGGTCTTGATGTTAAGCTGCTATAGAAAGATTAAATGCGGCTTTTGGCTAACAAATAGTCGCAATATAGGCTTTACGAGCGTGTTGTTTTATGTAGGTCTTCTTGTAGTTGTTTTTGGCAATGTTAATTAGCTTTAGGCGCGTTTCTTATTCCTTTTGCAACATATATAAGTTATTTTTGTTTTTGGTAATAATGCACTTATTAAATGTAAGGAGTTTAAAGGCGTTAAGAACTTGTATTAACTTAGTTAAAAATCTGATATTAATAATATACTACTACTTTTAGGCCAAAAAGTTATTATTCTTAAGAATTAATATATTATTAGTTTGCATTTTTATTATTTTAAACTCTTGACTATTCTTAGTTGTAATTAGTAAGTATGAATTGTAAGTAAAAGTCTTTATTTGTAGTTTCTTTATATAATGCTTATAATATGTGTTAAACTAATAATTTCTTAACTTTAGTATATTATACAACGGAAGTATAATTATAAATACAATGCCTTTAGTAAATTTATTTGCAATTTCTTTTAGTGACTATGTAAATATGCCTCGTAGGAGTTTAATGATTGCTTATACGTAAGCTTGGGTGATGTCTTGAATTGCCAACTTTGACTTGGGTTTGCTTTGAGGGTAATTTAAATGTGTAACAACTACGATCAAAAGAATAAGTAATCACTAGCTCAACCTTTGGATTGTTAAAGACTAAGTTAAGATTTTTTGCTTTCTTTTGTTGTCAAAGCATTAAATTATTAGTTTTAACTTCTTATATGAAGTTAATGTTTTCTTACCTTTGACTTTGTTTATTATTTTAAACTTAAAAATTTAATAGCCTTTAATTTTAGAGTCGCTTTTATAAATTAAGATAAATACTTCTTAAGCCATAAGAGCTTTGTACTTAATTTAGCGAGACTTCTTAAAGGGTAGCCTTTTCGTAGTAATCTTGCTTTTAGATTGTAACTTAAAAGAAAAATAATAATTTTACTGCTTTTTTTTTATTAAGAAAGCTTTGGCTTTTGAAATTATATACGTTTTATTTTAATTATTAATAAAAACGTATAAAAAGGCGTTTAGCTTTTTGTTAGTAAAGGTAGGAATACTAAGAATAAGTTTTGTAAATGAGATTTTCATAGCTAGTTTAAATTAAGCTTATTTTAGTGGCGATTTAAAGGCTAATTAGAGTTGGTTTTATGATAATCTCGAATTAAAAGTAGAATTAATAAAATCCTTTAAGAAGTTTTCTTTTTAATTAAAGTCATTTGTTTTAAATAAACGTATTAATATTAATCAAAATGTACGTGTTTTATAGTTTATTTAAATTAAGCATAACTTTCTTATTATACTTAGAAATTAATAAGGGCTTTTTTAGTTCTTTTTTTTTCTTTAAATTAAAACTTAATTATTAAGCCGCAAGTTATGAATATGAGTTGTTTTGGGGCCATTTTGGGTTACAAGCGCATTATTAATCTTATAAGCAGTATAAATTTTACGCACTTTCCGCATAGCCTTCTTGATGGCGATAGCGCGCTGCTTAACGAATGAATTTGGTGAGTTCATTTTCGTAATTTTAAGGTATGCGCCAAAAACTAGCAATATTGAAATTAACTTATTAGGTCTTACTGTGTTGTTTATTAATTTGATGACTATTTGAAGTCGCATATTGTCTTGTAAGCTTGGTTGCTTGGAAGTAATAATTTTATACACTTAATAAAGTAAATAATAATATCTCTTTACTTTGCTAATTAAATGATAAGCCTTTATAAGAACGAGTTTAGGCGTACTTTTTACTAATTGTAATGAGCTTTGAAACTTCTTAGAATTGAAATTGATTTTGTAATTGTAAATAATGAAGTTAAGTGGCTTAATATAAGTATTTATTTACACGAACTTAAAGGTATTAAATACTTCTCAAGACGTAGCCAAATTGAGAGCCTTTTGAAGAAACTTCGCTGCACTAAAGCTAGTGGTCTTATTAATAATATGAAAAGCATACCTCTTTTTAAATTGCGCAATATTAACGTAGATTATGTAATTAAAGTTAATATTGTTTTGTAATTTGAACTTAAAGCAATAAGAAGCATTTGCATATAACTAGTAGTACTTGTATATTTCTTTAATTTACTTTATAACATTAAAATTAAATTCATAGCTGGCTTGATTTAGTAAGTGCTATAAACGCTGCACTAAAGGGTGTTTAAATCGTTTATAAAAACGTCGAATTTTTGTTTTCATGAGGTGGCATAAATTAATTTTAGTAATAAAATTTTTTAATAATCAATTGGTTTTATTTAAGAAGAGCTATGAGTGCCTCTTTTTACGCATAATTAAGTGCTTTTTATTTCCTTAAATTAATACATTACGCAAGTTGTTGTAATGTGCATTTAGCTAGTTAAGCTGCTATAAGCATACTAAAAATGATATATTTGTATTCACAATAGTAAATTCCATGAGTTTTGCAAGTGTTTTGATGATTGCAATGCTAAGCGAGGATTTTAAATCGGCTTTAAATATAATTCGACTTTGGCCTAAATAAGTAGTATTAAGCTTTACATCTTGAATTTGTTATAAGGCTTTGAGTTAATTAAGGCCTTTTATATTGCGATTTAATGCGCTAGTATTAATTAATAGGCTTTGGAAAAATCGATTAATTTATTGTGTAGTAAAGGCGTCGAATTGAAGTGGTTTGACTATTAACGCCAAGACATAATAAGCTCTACGTTTTTTAAGCTGCCTTAGGACTTCTCGTGTATTGTACTTAGCGCTACTTATTATAAATACAATCGTAAAATGCGCAAATCTTATGTTGCTTTTATTATTATTATTGTATATAAATTAGTTGTTATTTGATGAAGTATTATTATTATTACCGTTAAATATATTCTTAATGTGAGTATTACGAACTTACTCGGTAGAAAGTATCACGTGCGTCCTAGCCCTAAGGCTCGGCAGCTCCGCTGCACAAAGAAGCCAGGACATAAACTAAATCACGTGATAAATCACAATAACTTATAGTGATTTATAGTGGTTTGGATTCTTAAGAATTACGGTGATTTAAGGGGATTCGTAGTATAAAGGATTTTATATAAGATTAGTACATTTGCTATTAAATAAAAGCTTTGTGTTTAACTTAAAATAATATCTTTACTTATACTTAGTTATTATTTTTAATTGTACGTAATATACTTACTTTTTAATTATCTAAGATTAACCTCGTATACTTAGTATTTGCATTAAGTAAACATTGTAATCGTAATACTTTAAGCATCTTCTTATTAAAAGTACCAACTTACATACAATATATTTACCAAAGGATTTGTGTTTACAAAGGCATTAGTAGCCGTGCCTTTACCAATCACCTTTAATTACAAGCTTATTCTAAAGCTCGCAATACTTAACAACTATTACGAGGATTAACACAAGCTTGAAGCCTACTTGACTTAAGTTAAACTTTACATAAGATTTATTAATTACTAGTTTGCTACTAAAACCAATTAAGTCTTATAAGCGGTGTTCTTTCTTAGGGGGGCAGTATTTTATTAAATTAAGACCTTTTTAACCAATTATATTAAGAACAAGACCTTTAAGAAAGAAGTCTCGCAAGTAATAACCTTTAAGTTTAAAAAGATCTTTCAAACCTTCGAGGGATTTAAGAAACATATTAATTGCATTTTTAGTAATATTAACCAAAAATAAATTATAAAACGTTAAATCCAAAACCTTAAGTAAAATAGCACGGCCATTACTTATATTGCTTTCTTTTAGTAGTACGCCAATTAAACTAACTAAAACAACAAAGCACTTAAGGCTTAATACTACAAGGAATTAAAAAATAAAGTAAAAAATAAAATTACTAAGTTTAATACTTTAAATAACCTATAAAAACTCATTAAGATAATTGTTAAAATTAATAATTACAACTACAAGCAAACCTTAAAGAAAAAAAGTTAATATTACTTAAAAGAATATATGCATTAAGACCAAAAATTAAAGAAACTATTTTATGCTTAAAAGATGAAATTAAATGCAATGCATTAAAGAAAGAAGTTGTTTCGAGGGAAGCCACGCAATGGCGGACTACCTAAAGAAGTTATGAACTAGCGTCAACGAGACAAGCTATGCTTCAAATGCGGCCTACCAAGTCACATGGCCAGCTCTCATCAATAGAACGCTAAGCAGCGAGGAAGCCTAGCCAAGGATGAACAATCATTGTATGCCATGGGCCGCGACAATTACAATACCACCAACTTAGCCAAACCTCTAAAGAAACAGCTTAATGCTATGTATCAACACATAACTTTGAACAAGCTAAAGGAAGCTTACATTTATACCCAACTTAAGGAAGCCTTAAGCGGTGAGGAAGTCGAGCAGCTAGCGGAAGAACTTTGGGAGCTCAACATCAAGAATCCACCACTAGAATCCTTCAAATGGGCCACGAAGCCCAAGGAGTCTAGTGCAATAAGCGTAGGCAGCGAAGAAAGTGATACTAAGTATATAATCGCCTAAGAAGAACTTAAGGGTATTCAAATTAATGACTTAGGTTATTAGGAACTTAAAATAAACTTTAAAGGTGAGGAGATAGCTTGGACTTTAAAGCCTAAGCCACTTAGTTCTTAATTCACGAGACTATTATACGGCGAGATTTAGAAAGTCACTTAATAAAAGAACAACTTAGCGCTAAATATTAATAGTTATTATTAAACAAATGTAATTACACGCGTAACTTATAAGAAACTAAGCATTATTGCAAGTAAAGAACCTTAGTGGGAAAAACGCTATAAGGTAGTTTATAAGAATTATTAATAAATTTGTTAGCAATAAATTAAATATAAGAGCGTGCTAAGCACGTATCTTTAAGTAATTTCAAGAGAATACGTATTAGTACTTAATGTGCCACACTAATTGAAAATAAAGTCGCAATGAGAAATCTTAGCAAAAGTGTTGATTTAATAATCATCACATTGTAATCACATGCTCGCTTACCGAGTGTGTGGGGTATATAAGGGAGGCTTCTCTCTTGAAAAGCTCCCCTTTCCTTGAATACACATATTTACCACTAAAGGAACCCCCCTTGATTATGTGTTGATTTTACAGTTTTGCTTTGAAGCCTTGAAATCTGTGGTACCACTTGAGTTATAACAACAAAAAGAGAGGAAAACACGCATGTGAGTTGATGTTATTAATAAGCTATGAAGCTACTATGAATATTATAATTTCAATAACCACAAAGAGTTGAAAACTTTTTACATTTATAATGTACTTTACACTACGCTCAAATGAAGATCATAAAGAAATGTTCTTACTAGCTAAGTATATTATAAGTACTTTGAGATTAGATAACTAGCTGCTACAAGCAATTAGTATTTAACATTAAAAGTTAATATTAAGAAGGTGAAGCTTAAGGCAATAGTGAACTTTAAGGCATAAGGGAACTTCATAGCTCTTGCTATTGTACTTTAATATTTATTACCAACTGAAGTTAAGAAGAACAAATACAAGTTGGTACTTGCCGACGAAGAACTTGCCGCGCAAGGCTTAATTAATGTGCAAACAAAGCTAGTTCATATAAAAATTAGCAAATACTTTAAGTATATTTAATTTAACGTTATAAAAATCGAAAAACATAATATTATCTTAAAACTGCCCTAAATGAAAAAACACAACTTTAATATTAATTAAAATACACTACAAGTGCAATTTAATAATTATACGACTTGCTTTTAAGATAAGATCAAAGCAAAACGCCTTCGAAAAGTTAATGCTACTTTTAAGAACAAAACAAAACACTAAGAATAGGGTTTAAAATGAAACGTATTAGCAGCGTACGCATAGTTTGCGGCATTATTTCATGAGAAAAAAGGCAAGAAGGCTTTGCCGAAATATTAAAATTACAATTATTAGATTAAGTTAGTTAATGATATTAAGCCAATCTTTTAATTATTGCAAGAATATTTGGCAATAAACTTAATAATAATTAAGCAATATATTAACAAGAATATAGCTAAGGGCTTTATTTGAGAGTTTAAATTCTCATAGGGATTTAATATTCTTTTCGCGGAAAAAAAGAATAATAAATAAAAAATGTGTATTAACTATAAGCAGCTAAATAACGTATTGGTACGCAAGGAACTGCTTGTGCCGAGGTTCTTCAGAAGTAGGCCTGAGGCGATACGAACTTGTTTCGAACCTCCTTCGAAGGGGTATACATGTATATATAAATCACCTTTAGTACTTCTTAGAAGAGCTAGACTTTACAACCATACTATACTTTTAATTGATTGTTTTACTGCACTTGCGTATTTAATATATTAACGAATGCTTAGTGCTTTCTTATTGGTATTGCATTGATACTAATTAGTGGTTTACTTTGTACCACAAATAGTAAGGTCTTAAACTAAAGAGTTACTTTTTGAATAAAATTGCAAGATAGCTTAATTGCTATCTCTTGTAAGGCTTCTCTTAATTGTACTTATACATGTATAGTAAACTTGAGCAACCTTAGGAAATTATTATTTTACTTCTTAAGAAATTATACGAAAATCTCTAGTATTTATTACGCAACAACAAGACCCTAAAACTACCTTAAGTTAATCTTAATATTATGTTAACTTCAAGAGACTAATTGAAATTAACTCCTAAACCAAGAAAAGATAATACTTAACTACTAATTTGGGACAAAGTAAGTAATAAGCTTAACGAATTAAGCTAAGAACTTCTAATGAGAATAGTAACTAAGTTAAAAGCGTTTGTAAAACAATTTTTAAATGTTTATTATAATACAAAAAACAAAGACATAATATTTATTAACTTTTGAAACTTTTTTTAAAGATAAATAATAAGTACTTTTACTAAACTTAGTAATAAAGTACAAAGCAAGCTTTACAATGAACTTAAGTGAAGCGGGGTTTTTGTACATAAAGAGAAAGGAAAGTCTACGACTAAGGCACTTTTTATTACATTGGCATAAAAGAAGAATATTTAGCTAAATAAGTAATTGAAACTTTAACATTAAATCGCCTTTAAAACAAGTTTAGTTTTTTCTTAAAAAGTACAACCTAAAACTTTACGTATAAGCACTAACTTACAAATTCGTTTTACGCTTAATAATTAAACGCCTTCGCTATCTTTAAGTGTTTTAGTACTAAGAGTAGTAGTTCGAGACTACGCTAAATTAAGCTCGCGTTAGCCAGAAGTCTCTTTTATGAAAACTAACTCTTCAAAACCAGAAATTAACCTCGATAATAAAGACTTGTACAATGCGAACTCACTAGGGCATCGCTTAATTTCACCACTAATGCTAATCAAGTAAAAAAGCGCGTATACGCCAAGCCGAAAATTCGTTGTCTTTGCATTATTATAAAGAGAAACTAATAACCTATTACTAAACTCAATTTTTATTTCTTTGATTCAATCGAGAAATGCCTTGCTTTCGCTATTTTGAACTTGAATTACTACCAAATTGCATTCGATACTAATTTGAACTAAATTATAACTTAAGCTAACATAACCCTCGTGGTTTTTGCAGAGTTTATTATCGCCAAAGTAGTTTAAGGCACTAATTATTTTTGCAAAGTTGTATAGCAAGGAACTTATGTATAGTGAAAAGAAAGATTACTTAAATAAGAAGCTTTATATTTTTGCAAAGCTTTATTAAAAGGCCGGCTTAGACTTTTTTATTTAAAACAAGGCATATTTAACTATACTTCGAAACAAAGCGGCTTTGTACTACTATCGGTACCTTTAAAATAAGCTTTTCTTATTTAATGAGCTTGTTGAAGCTACTTATGCTCATTTTGAAACGAAGAAACGTGCGGCTAAGTTCTTAGGCCGTTGGTTTACTTTAATATTTATAATATTTAAAACAAAACCACATTAAAAAGAGAAATTAGTTTTAATACAACTTGAGAAGTATACTAAAGAGCTTTAAAGCATACAACTTAGCCTAAAGAACAACAATATGCGAAACAACAAAACCTTGCGTAATAAGCTACTACAAGGTGTTTTTAGTAATTTACTCTTCAAAATAGCGCTTTTTAAGGCCCTTGCAACTTTTTCTACTTTCATGAACAGCTTATGTTTTGCAACTGAAGTAAAATCAACTTATAATTCAAAATCACAGCACCATGGTACTACTTTGTATTATCACTAAGCTTACATAGCAAATAATAATAATTATGCGTATTATTCCAATAAGAAAATGAAGTTTTCTTATAATAATAAGCGTAGAGACCCCTTTAAGGCTAAGGCAAGCTATTTAAGGTGCATCGTGTACTAAAAGAAGAATTACCATAGTAGTTGCTATTTTAAAAACAAAAAGATAGCTTTTAAAGCTCGCTACTTTGCGAATTGTAAAGCAAAAGAAATTAAGCTAATAAATAAATTATTTAAGGCTTATATTGCGTACATGAAAAGGAATAAACTAAAAATAAATCAAAATTGAACTCACATTAAAAATATGTTTAATGATAATAACAATAATACTTTATTAGATGATAATTAATTTATACACAATAGCGATGATAAGGGCAATATAAAATCTACGCATTTTATGATTGTATTTATAGCAAGCAGCGCAAAGTACGACGCACGAGAAGTCCTAAAGCAGCTTAAAGAACGCAAAGCTTATTATGTTTTAACGTTAATAGTTAAATTACCCTTATTTAACGCTTTTACTACGCAATGAACTAATTGATTTTTTCAAGGCCTGCTAATTAATACTAGCGCGTTAAATCGCAATATAAGAGGCCTTAATTAACTTAAAGCTTTACAACGAATTTAGGATATGAAGCTTAATACTACTTATTTGAGCTAAAGTTGGATTATATTTGAAGCCGATTTGAAATTCTCGCTTAGTATTGCGATTATTAAAACACTTACAAGACTCATGAAATTTACTATTGTAAATATAAATATATCATTTTTAGTGTGCTTACAATAGCTTGATTAGCTAAATGCATACTATAACAACTTGTGCAACGTATTAATTTAAGAAAACAAGAAGCACTTAATTGTGCGCAAGAAGAAGCACTTATGGCTTCTTTTAAATAAAACCAATCGACTATTTGAACTCTTTACTACTACGATTAATTCATGCCACCTCACGAAAATAAAGATTTGACGCTTTTATAAATAATTCGAATACTTTTTGATGCAGTGTTTATAGCACTTGCTAAATTAAGCCGGTTATGAATTTAATTTTAATATTATAAAGCAAGTTAAAGAAATGTGCAAGCACTATCAGCTACATGCAAATGCTTCTCATTGCTTTAGGTTTAAATTGCAAGATAATATTAATTTTAATCACACAATTTACATTAATATTACGTAGTTTAAAGAAAGATATGCTTTTTATATTATTAATAAGGCTATTAGCTTTAATGCGGCGAAGTTTCTCTAAAAGGCCCTCAGTTTGGCTATGTCTTAAGAAGTATTTAACATCTTTAAGTTCATGTGAATAAATACTTATATTAGGCCACTTAACTTCACTATTTACAATTATGAAACCAATTTTAATTCTAAGGAGTTTCGAAGCTTGCTGCGATTAGTAGGAAGTACACTTAAACTTATTCCTATGAAGACTTATTATTTAATTAGTAAAGTAAAAAGATATTATTATTTACTTTATTAAGCATATGAAATTATTACTTTCAAGTAATTAAGCTTATAAAACGATATGCGACTTCAAATAGCTATTAAATTAGTAAATAATATAGCAAAACTTAATGAGTTAATTCCAACGTTGCTAATCTTTGGCGCATATCTTAGAATTATAAAAATAAACCCACCAAATCCGTTCGTTGAGCAGCGCACTATTGCTATTAAAAAGGCTATGCAAAAAGTGCGTAAAATTCACACTACTTGTAAAGTCAATAATGTGCTTGCAACCCAAAACGGCCTTAAAATAACTTATATTTATAACTTGCAATTTAATAATTAAGTCTTGGTTTGAAGGAAAAAGAAGAGTTGAAAAAGCCCTTATTAATTTCTAAGTATAATAAAAAAGTTGTGCTTAATTTAAATGAATTATAAAACACGTATATTTGAATCAATATTAATACGTTTATTTAAAATAAACGACTTTAATTAAAAAGAAAACTTCTCAAAGAATTTTATTAATTCTACTTTTAATTTGAGATTATTATAAAATCAACTTCAATTAGCCTTCAAATCGTCACTAGAACAGGCTCAATTTAAACTAACTATGAAAATCCCATTTGCAAAACTTATTCTTAGTATCTTTATTTTCACTAATAAAAAGCTAAACGCTTTCTTATACGTTTTTATTAATAATTAAGATAAAACGTATATAATTTTAAAAGCTAAAGTTTTCTTAATAAAGAAAAAGCAGCGAAATTACGATTTTTCTCTTAAGTTGCAATCTAAGGGTAAAATTACCATGAAAAGGCTACCCTTTGAGAAGTCTCGCTAAATTAAGTACAAAGCTCTCATAGCTCAAGGGGTATTTGTTTTAATTCATAAAAGCGACTTTAAAATCAAAGGCTATTAGATCTTCAATTTTAAAATAATAAATAAAGTTAAGGGCAAAGAAACGTTAACTTTATACGAGAAGTTAAAACTAGTAATTTAATGCTTTAATAATAAGAGGAAGCAAAAAATCTTAACTTAATTTCTAATAATTTAAAGGTTAAGCTAACGATTACCTATTCTTTTGATTGTAGCCGTTATATATTTAAATTACCCCCAAAGCGAATTCGAGTTAAAATTGGTAATTCGAAACATCACCCAAGCTTACGTATAAGCAATTACTAAGCTTCTACGAGGTATATTTGCATAGCCACCAAAAGAAATTACAAACAAATTTGCTAAAGGTATTATATTTATAATTGTGCTTTTATTATACGATATACTAAAATTAAAAAACTATTAGTTTAATACATATTATAAGTACTATGTGAAGAAATTATAAATAAAAACTTCTACTTACGACTTTTACTTGCTAATTACAACTAAGAATAACTAGGAGTTTAAAATAATAAGAATGCAAACTAATAATACATTGATTCTTAGAAATAACGACTTTTTGGCCTAAGAGTAGTAGCATATAACTAATACCGGATTTTTAACTAAGCTAATACAAGTCCTTAATGCCTTCAAACTCCTTACGTTTAATGAGTGCATTATTATCAAGAATGGAAATAACTTATACATGTCGCAAAAAGAATAAGAAACACGCTTAGGGCTAATTAACGTTGCCAAAGATAATTATAAGAAAACCTACATAAAATAACGCGCTTATGAAGCTTATATCGCGATTATTTGTTAACTAAAAGTTGCATTTAATCTTTTCGTGGTAGCTTAATATTAAAACTTTATAGCGAAAAAGGTTAAGACTTTTAATTTACGCATTTAATAGCAAATGAACAACTCTTAAAGGGGATTATAATATACTTTAATTAATCTTCGTAATACTAAGGTTTGCGTTTTTATAAATAAATCCTTTGCTAATAATAAAAACTTAAGTTTTTAAATTAGTTTTGTAATTATTATTAGAATCAAAACAAAAAGAATTTAAAGGGAACTTAAAGGCAAATTAAAAGGTATAGAATTTGATTTTTACGGTAATATTGTTTATATTAACTTAATAAAATGCAAGAGAGTTACTAAAGCCATACTTGCTTTGAAACTGTACGCTATAATAGTTAGCGTAAATATATTAATTTTTATAGTAATAATCATTAATTAAGTTACTAATAAGCTAAGTATTTCTTAGCTACTAATTGTCGTTTGTATAAACTTGTTTTCGTTATATAAGTGTATTATTAAGCTTGGCACTACTAAGAAAAAATATTTAATAATTAATATAATATTAATTCGTTAGTTATATAAACAATGAGAGCTTACGAAGATGCAATGAATTAATAGGAATTAGAACCCAGCGAACGTTATAATAAAGAGCAACTTAAATAAGGCTTTTTAATAGCTAATTAATACAAATCGCTTGATAATTGGAATAAAGAGTTGAGTTTAGCAGCCTACTAGAAACGATTTGGACTAGTAATAAAGAGGTGTTGAGTTTTTAAGTTCTTTTCTTATGTTTTTGTACTTATTATTTCATACTCATTTTACTACTTTTTTTTATGTTTATTTAAAAAGTAAAAAAACAAAAAAGTAGTTTAATTTTCTTAAGAACTACCTTTTGATTTAAAGCACTATTGCATTTTCTTAGGAAAGATCATATGGATTAGTAAAAGTAAGCTTTTTGTTTGGTGAGCTAAGCTTAGTATCTTTTCTTTTCTTTCTTGCGCCATGATGGCGTTTCTTCGCCGTAAAGGCAGGACCATCACTAGCACTATTAGCGAGAGCCTTACGCTTGGCACTACTATAATGATTCAAACGATGAATAATTAACGTAATTTTGCTGGTCTTAAGAACTAGTTCTTGCAAAGTTAAATTAGTTATAATGAAGTTTTTAATACAAATTGAAAGGGTACTTACTACTTGATCTTTTATTAATTAATAGATTTTACTTCGCAAGGCTTAAGTCTTTTTTAGCAAAGCCAAAGCTAGTGTATCCTTAGTCTTTAGTGCTTTCACCAAAGTAACTAATAAAATCGCAGCTATTTTTTTTGTAGTGGTAAAAATAGTAGTAAGCTTAATAATATTTTTACCTTTGTTAAGAACGGCATAAATAACTGCATTCAAGGCAGCGAACTTTGAGCCAATAAACTAAGGCAGCTACATACGAATTAGCTATGATATATATACAAATTTGGTTTGGTATTGCAATTAAAATATAAAGAAAGTAAAAGTTAAGAAGATATTAGTTTTTCTTATAAGAAAGCACGGCCTTTTTTGCATAGCGTAATAATTGCATTTCTTTGAATTAGAATTATTAAAGTTATACTTATAAAATAAGTTGGCACTTAAAGCTCAAATACACCGCACGTAGTACACTCAGTGCGCAACTTTAAGAGCATTAAAAAAAGTTGAAATAAGTACTATTTAATTATTAGTTTACTATTACTATACTAAAATAACTTTAAGTTAATTTTCTTACTTTTAATTATTATTATTATGATTATTATTTTGCAAAGTTATTAGTAAAATCTTAATAAGATAAATTTAGTATACTTATAATGTTAAAAAGAAAAGATTATTAAGAAAAAAACAATTTTTTAAGAAGATTTTTGGTTATATATAAGTAATTTAATAATAGCAAATACTTTAGGTAAGCAATTCCCGATTTGGCGGGACTTGCAGGCTAGCTCGCTTAGCTATTATTATTTACCAACGGCCTTGGAATATTGTTTCCCCGCACCTTTGAACCACTTACGAAACTAAATCAAAGTTCTCTTGTTTGCTTAAGTAATTAAGGGTTTTGCAGTTATTTGGTTTTTTATTACTTTAACTTTTTTCTTTATATTCTTTTATTTAATAGCTTTTTCCTTGGTATATTACGTTTTTTACTTATGCTAGTATTACTTCTCTTCTTGCGTACTTTTTACGATTGTTGAAAAAGTATGTTTTTCTAAAGAAAGTATTACTAGTATTAGTACGCAAGAAACTACTTATACCAAGGTTCTTTAAAAGTAGGCTTAAGGTAATACAAACTTATTTTAAACTTTCTTTAGAGGAGTATACATATATATATAAACCACCTTTAGTACTTCTTAAAAGAGCTAGACTTTATAATTATATTATACTTTTAACTAATTATTTTACTGCACTTGCGTATTCGATATATCGACGAACGCTTGGTGCTTTCTTACCGGTACTACACTAATATAATGCTACTAAGAAAAATTAATACGCACTACTATTAGCTAAGAAACTAAGGGATAAGCTTAGTAAGGCCAAAATCTTTACTTAGCTAGACTTGCGAGGAGCGTATAATCTTATAAGAATAACTAAAGGGGAAGAATAGAAAATAGTATTTTGCACATATTTTAGTTATTACGAGTACACAATTATGCTCTTTGGGCTAAGTAATGCACTTGCCACATTTTAGCGTTTAATTAATAATATTTTAAGTCAATACTTAAACGTAACTTGCATTTGCTACTTGAATAATATTTTAATTTACTTTAAGATAAAAAAGTAGTACGTAAAGAACATAATTATTATTCTTAAGAAATTAAAGGCAGTATACATGCTTTTTAAACTAAAGAAATATTATTTTCATATGAATAAGATTGTATTTCTTAGCTATGTGGTTATTATCATCAAATTAGCTATGAATCTTAAAAAGATTAAAGTAATCATTGAATAAATTAGACTTATAAATATTAAGAAAGTATAATTATTTTTTAAATTTGCTAACTTTTATAAGCAATTTATTAAAGGTTATTTGGAAATTGCCAAGCTACTTACGAAGTTAATTCACAAGAATAAGAAGTTTCACTAAACGAATTAGGCTAATAAAGCTTTTAAAGCCTTAAAGAACGCCTTTACTAGGGAGCTAGTGCTTATTGCTTTTATACTTGACAAAGGAATACAAGTGAAAATGAATTCTTTGGACTACGCTATTAGAGCCGTACTTAGCTAGCTTGGCGAAGACGAGAAATAGCAATTAATCGCATACTACTTGCGAAAACTATTACTAGTAAAACTTAATTATAGTATATACAACAAGGAATTACTAGTAATTATAAACGCAATACGTAAGTAAAAAGTTTATCTTAAAGGCGCTGCTCACGAGGTACAAATCTTAACGAATTATAAGAATTTTATTTATTTTACTACTACTAAGAAGCTAAACTAATAATAGGTTTAGTAGTATAAAATACTTTTCATAATTAAGCTTTGAATTTCTTATATTAAGGGAATAGAAAATGCTAAGGCCAATGCCCTTAGCTGGAAACCAGAATATCTTAAGAATAAGACATACGAATTGCACATTATACTTAAGCAAAATAGCGACTTATTGATGGTTAACCACAGGCAGCTAGCGGCGATTAGCCGGCCAATGTTCGAGAAAATCTGAAAGAAATACGCTAACAACCTAGTCGTAGCTAAATAAAAGAGACAGTTAGGCGAAGAATTCTTCTTCTTCTTAGGTGGAACTCTTTTATACTAAGAACAAATTTACGTTTTTATTGGGGATAAAACAAGTCTCGTTAAATAATAACATAAGACACTTACTTATAAATACTAAGAAATAACTAAAACGTTATTAAGGCTCTTTTAAGAATACTACTTTTTAGGCATAAGAAAGGTAATTAAGAACGTGGTATTATTATGCGATATATACATTTGAAATAAGGCAAATCACTATGCTTCGTATAAGCTTATAAAATCGCTAGCGACATTACCACGCTCATGAAAGTCAATTGTATTGAACTTCGTGGTCGAACTACTACTTTTAATAAACCTAATCACAAGAATTAAATACAACTTAATTTATGTGGTTACAAATAAGTTCATGAAGTACGCATATATAATATTAGTACTAAGAACTTAAAACGCGCCGCAAATGGCGCAAGTATTTCTTAGAATAATCTTCGCGAATTACAAAATACCAAATGAGATTATCTTAAATAAAAATAAGCTTTTTACTTTGAAGTTTTGGAAAACTTTAGTAGCACTTCTTGAAATAAAACAAAAGATATTAACAGCTTTTTACTTGCAAATAAATGCTTAAATAAAACAAATTAATTAAATAATAAAAACATATCTTTGCTATTATATTAATTATAAGCAAAACAATTAGGTTTAATTACTTTTACTTACTTAGTTTGCATATAATAGTATAAATTAGGAAACTATTAAAGTATTGTTATTTTACGCGAACTACAAGTATAACTCAACGGCATACAACACACTAATTGCGAGTTAAGAGACCGCGCAAGAAGCCATGCTTCAAGGAGATGAATTGAAATAACTACATAAGGAATTATCTAATGATATTTTATTTATTGCACGTAAATCAATTATTTAATACAATAAGAAGCGTAGCATAAGACTAATACTAAAAAAGAGGGATAAAGTCTACTTACTTCAAAAGAATATCGTAATTAAATAATTAAGTTATAAATTAAATTATAAAAAGCTAAGACTATTTAAAATTGCAAAAGTTAAAGAACTAGTTAATTTTTAGTTAGTAATTTTAAAAATCATAAATATTCACTTAGTATTTCATATATCTCTTCTTAAACTAGCACCATCGAGGGCACCAGCTGCTCTTGTCACAGAAATCTAACTGGTTAACCCAAACGCCAAGTACGAAGTAAAGACTATTCTCGACTATTAATACTTTCGCGGTGTCGCTAAGTATTTAATTAAATAAAAAGGGTACTCACAATTAGAGAACACTTAAGAACTTAAATCTAACTTTCACTGCCTTAAGACACTTTAACGCTTTTACTAGTAAAACCCAAACCTTCTCAAAAGAAATTAGGCAAGCTAACAAAGGCCTTAAGGTCAACGTTTAGAAACTTGAAGAAAGCAAAGGCCTGCTTAAGGCTCACGGCGCTAGCCTTCAGCCAAGCAAGCTTCGCCTTCTCCTCTCTCTTACAAGCATTAAGCTCTTTCAAAGTCAACAAGCTTAACTTAATCATTTGCGATTTTTTTTTATTTAGAAGTTTTTTTATTTTATTTAAACGAATAATTTTTATTATCGCCTTGTTTTTTTTATCTCGCAACTTTCAACGCTAGTGTTTTAGCGCAGCCTAATCACTTATTAAAGAAAGCTTCTTTGTAAAGTCACAATTCATTTTACAATAACAAATGCATTTAAAGCAACGCAACAACTTAAGACCGGTCGCTACACAGCGCTTTTCAATTCAAACGCAAAAATCGCAAAAAGACATTTCTTCATTAATTTTATTAATTTTAATAGCAAGGGCAATAGCTTCAAGTTTCTTTTTGTTACTATTGAAAGTCATGATGAAAAAGAAAAACGGTCATAAACTCGCAACGACGTTTTCTTTGTTATACTTAAGCGTAGAAACTACGCTAAGCAAGAAAGAGGATAGTATTACGAACCTACTTGGTAAAAAGTATTATGTGCGTTTTGGCTCTGAGGCTTGGCAACTTCGCTGCATAAAGAAGTCAAGACATAAACTAGATTACGTAATGAATTACAACGGCTTACACTAATTCATAATAGTTTGAATTCCTAAGGATCACGGTGATTTAAGGGGATTCGTAGCATAAAGTTTATTATTTATTCTTAAAAAAAGTTTTAAAAGTCGATAAACACTGTGTTTTTGTTTCTTATATTATAATAAACATTTAAGAATTATTTAATAAACGCTTTTAGCTTAGTTACTATTCCTATTAGAAGTCCTTAACTTGGTTCGTTAGGCTTATTACTTACTTTGTCCCAAACTAGCAGTTAAGTATTATTTCTTCTTAATTTAGGAGTTAATTCCGGCTAGTCTCTTAAAGTTAATATAATATTAAGATCAACTTAAGGTAGTTTTGAAGTCTTGTTATTGCGTAATAAACACTAAAGATTTTCGTACAATCTCTTAAGAAGTAAAGTAATAGTTTCTTAAGATTGCTTAAGTTTATTATACGTGTATAAGTACGGCTAAAAGAAGGCTTACAAGAGATAGTAATTAAGCTATTTTGCGATTTTGTTTAAAGAGTAACTCTTTAGTTTGAGACCTTGCTATTTGTGGTATAAAGTAAACTATTAATTAGTGTTGGTGCAGTACTAGTAAGAAAGCACCAAACGTTCGTTGATATATTGAATACTGTAAGAGAAATAAAGCCTAATAAACCACACAACAAAAGGGTAGCATGTAGCGAGCCACCGAAGAAGATTCTAAGGTCTATAAACAACAAATTAATTAAATCTAAAGATATCACATATTTAAAGAGTACAAATTGGCAAAAAAGAAGAAGAAAAAGGTTCTAATAAATAAAACATATTTGGTGTTGCGTTCTTAATGTTCTGAAATTAAGTGTTGGCTTCTTTTATATGCGAAGAACCGGCGCAGTCATGTGACAAAAGAAACCAGTGGTTGTTCTCGCCACAATACGTAAGTGCAGTGAAACAGTTAATTAAAAGTATAATATGATTGTAAAGTTTGACTCTTCTAAGAAGTGCTGAAGATAGTTTATATATACATGTATACCTCTTCAAAGGAGGTTCGAGACAGGTTCGTATTGTCTCAGGCCTACTTCTGAAGAACCTCGGCACAAGCAGTTCCTTGCGTATCAACAGCTAAAAATATAAGTAATCATTAGCTGAACCGCTGAATTGTTGAAGATTAAGTCAAAATCTTCTTCTTACCTTTGTTATTAAAACATTAAACCACGAGCCTAAACTTCTTATATAAAGTTGTTGTCTTTTTCCCCTTAATCTCATTTACTATTCTTAACTTGAAGATGCGGTAGCCTCTTACTTTAGGGTCATTCTTATAAATAGGAATAAAAACTGTTGGTGCAATACCGGTAAGAAAGCACCAAGCGTTTGTTGATATATTAAATACGCAAGTGCAGTGAAATAATCAATTAAAAGTATAATATAATTGTAAAGTTTGGCTCTTTTAAGAAGTGCTAGAGGTGGTTTATATATACATGTATACTTTTTCAAAGGAAGTCTAAAATAGGTTCGTATTACCTTAGGCCTACTTTTGAAGAACCTTAGCACAAGCAGTTCCTTGCGTACTAATATCAGCAATACTTTCTTTGGAAAAACATGCTTTTCCAATAGTCGTAAAAAGTACGCAAGAAGAGAAGAAACACTAGTATAAATAAAGAACGTAATATACTAAGGAAAAAGCTATTAAATAAAAGAGTATAAAGAAACGTTAAAATAATGAAAAACTAAATAATTATAAAACCCTTAACTACTCGAGCAAATAAGAGGACTTTGGTTTAGTTTCGTAAGTGGTTTGAAGGTGCGGAAAAACGATATTTTAAGGCCGTTGGTGAACAATAGTAGCTAAGCGAGCTGGCTTGCAAGTCTCGCCAAATTGAAAATTGCTTACTTAAAGTATTTGCTATTGTTAAACTACTTATATATAATTAAAGATTTTTTTAAAAAATTGTTTTTTTCTTAATAATTTTTTCTTTTTAATATCATAAGTATATTAAATTTATTTTATTAAAATCTTATTAATAGCTTTGCAAAATAATAATTATAATAATAGCAATTAAAAGTAAGAAAATTAACTTGAAGCTGTTTTGGTATAGTAATAATAGGCTAACAATTAAATAGTGCTTATTTCAACTTCTTTTGGCGCCCTCGAGGCTGCGCACTGGGTGTACTGCGTGCAGTGTATTTAGGCTTTAAGTGCCAACTTATTTCATAAGTATGACTTTGATAATCTTAATTTAAAAAAATGCAGTTATTGCGCTGTGCAAAAGGGGCCGTGCTTTCTTATAAGAAAAACTAATATCTTCTTAATTTTCACTTTTTTTATATTTTAGTTGCAATACTAGATTAAGTTTGTACATATATCGTAGCTGATTTATATGTAGCTGCCTTAGTTTATTAGCCCGGAGTTCGCTGCCTTAAATGTAGTTATTTGTGCTGTCCCTAATAAGAGTAAAAACGTTATTAAGCTTGCTATTATTTTTACTATTGCAAAGAAAATAACTGTGGTTTTATTAGTTGCTTTGGTAAAAGTACTAAAAACTAGGAATGCGCTGGCTTTGGCTTTGCTAAAGGAAACTCGAATTTTGCAAGGTGAAATTCATTAATTAGCAGAAAGTTAAGTGGTAAGTACTCTTTTAATTCGTATTAAAAACTTCATCGTAACTAATCTAATTTTGCAAAAACTAATTCTCAAGACTAATAAGATTGCGGCGATTATTAGTCGTTTGAATCGTTGTGGTGATGCTAAGCGTAAGACTCTCGCTAATGGTGCTGGTGATGATCTTACCTCTGCGGCGAAAAAACGCCACTATGGCGCGAGGAAGAAAAAAGAAGGTGCTAAGCCTGGCTCACCAAACGAGAAGCTTACTCTTACCAATTCATATGGTTTTTTTTAGGGAAATATAATGATGCCTTAAATTAAAAGATAATTCTTAAGAAAATTTAATTACTTTCTTATTTTCTTGCTTTTTAAATAAACATAAAGAAAAGTAGTAAAATAAGTATAAAATAATAAGTATAAAAAACATAAGAAAAAAACTTAAAACTTAATACTTCTTTATTATTAGTTTGAATTATCTTTAGTAAGCCGCTGAACTTAACCTTTTATTTCAATTGTTAAGCGATTTGTGTTAATTAGCTATTAAAAAGCCTTATTTGGGTTGCTCTTTGTTATAGTATTCACTAGGTTTTAATTTTCATTAATTCATTGCATCTTCGTAAGCTCTTGTTGTTTGTATAATTAGCGAATTAATATTATATTAATTATTAAATGTTTTTTTTTGATAGTGCTAAGCTTAATAATGCACTTGTATAGCAAAAGCAAGTTTGTACAAACGATAATTGGTAGCTAAGAAATACTTAGCTTATTAGTGACTTGATTAACGATTATTGCTATAAAGATTAATATATTTACATTAGCTACTATAGCATATAGTTCCGAAGCGAGTACGGCTTTAGTAACTCTTTTGCATTTTGTTGAGCTAGTATAAATAATGTTGCTATAAAAGTTAAATTTTATATCTTTTAGTTTGCCTTTAAGTTTTCTTCAAATTCTTTTTATTTTGGTTTTAATAATAATTACAAAACTAATTTAAGAACTTAAGTTTTTATTATTAGCAAAAAATTCATTTATAAAGACGTAAACTTTAGCGTTATAAAGATTAATTAAAGTATATTATAATTCTTTTTAAGGATTATTTATTTGCTATTAAATGCATAAATTAAAAGCCTTGACCTCTTTCGCCGTAGGGTTTTAATGTTAAGCTGCCACGGAAAAATTAAATGCGGCTTTTGGCTAATAAATAATCGCAATATAAGCTTCATAAGCGCGTTGTTTTATGTAAGTTTTCTTATAATTATCTTTGGTAATATTAATTAGCCTTAGGCGCGTTTCTTGTTTCTTTTGCAATATATATAAGTTATTTCCGTTCTTAGTAATAGTGCACTTATTAAATGTGAGGGGTTCGAAGGCGTTAAGGACTTATATTGGCTTAGTCAAAAATTCGGCATTAGTAATATACTATTGCTTTTGAGCCAAAAAGTCGTTGTTCTTGAGAATTAATATATTATTGATTTACATTCTTATCATTTCAAACTCTTGGTTATTCTTAGTTGTAATTAGTAAGTAAAGGTCGTAGGTGAAAGTCTCCATTTGTAGTTTCTTCACATGGTGCTTATAGTATGTATTAAACTAATAGTTTTTTAATTTCAATATATCGTATAGTAAAAGCATAACCATGAATATAATGCCTTTAGCAAATTGATTTGCAATTTCTTTTGGTGGCCATGCAAATATGCCTCGTAAGAGCTTAATGACTACTTATACGTAGGCTTGGGTAATGTCTCGAATTACTAATCTTGACTCGAATTCGCTTTAAGGGTAATTTAAATATGTAACAATTGCAACCAAAAGAATAAGTAATTATTAGCTTAACTTTTAGATTATTAAAAACTAAGTTAAGATTTCCTACTTTCTTTTGTTGTTAAAGCATTAAATTACTAGTTTTAACTTCTTGTATAAAGTTAATATTTCCTTGCCTTTAACTTCGTTTACTATTTTAAACTTAAAGATTTAATGGTTTTTGATTTTGAAGTTGCTTTTATAAATTAAGACAAATACCCCTCGAGCTATGAGAGCTTTGTACTTAATTTAGCGGGACTTTTTAAAGAGTAGCTTTTGCGTAGTAATCTTGCCTTTAAATTGAAACTTAAGAAAAAGATTGTAATTTCGCTGCTTTTTCTTTGTCAAAAAAGCTTTGGCTTTTGAAATCATATACGTCTTATTTTAATTATTAATAAAAACGTATAAGAAAGCGTTTAGCTTTTTATTAGTAAAGGTAGGAATACTAAGAATAGGTTTTGCAAATAAGATTTCCATAGCTAATTTAAATCAAGCCTATTTTAGTGGCGATTTGGAGGCTAATTGGAGTTGGTTTTATAATAGTCTCAAATTAAAAGTAAAATTAATGAAATCCTTTGAGAAGTTTTCTTTTTAATTAAAGTTGTTTGTTTTAAATAAATGTATTAATATTAATTAAAATGTACGTGTTTTATAATTTATTTGAATTAAGTACAACTCTTTTATTATACTTAGAAATTAATAAGAGCCTTTTTAGCCCTTTTTTTCCCTTCAAACCAGAACTTAATTATTAAGCTGCAAGTTATAAATATAAGTTGTTTTGGGGCTATTTCGGGTTGCAAGCGCATTGTTAACTTTACAAGCAGCGTAAATTTTACGCACTTCTCGTATAATCTTCTTAATAGTGATAGCGCGCTGCTTAACGAACGAATTTGGTGGGTTTATTTTTGTAATTTTAGGGTATGTACTAAAAACTAGCAACGTTAGAATTAACTTATTAGGTTTTGTTGTGTTGTTTACTAATTTGATGATTATTTAAAGTTGCATATTGTTTTGTAAGCTTGGTTACTTAAAAGTAATGATTTTATACGCTTAATAAAGTGAATAATAATATCTTTTTACTTTACTAATTAAATAATAAGCCTTCATAAGAACAAGTTTAAGTGTACTTTCTACTAATTGCAATGAACTTCGAAACTTCTTAAAATTAAAATTGGTTTTATAATTATAAATAGTGAAGTTAGGTGGCTTAATATAAGTATTTATTTATACGAACTTAAAGGTGTTAAATATTTCCCAAGACGTAGCCAAATTAGGGGCCTTTTGAAGGAACTTTGCCGCACTAAAGCCAGTGGCCTTATTAATAATATAAAGAGTATACCTTTTTCTAAACTACGCAATATTAACGTAAATTATGTAATTAAAGTTAACATTATTTTGCAATTTAAACTTAAAGCAATAAGAAGTATTTGCATGTAGCTAGTAGTGCTTACACATCTCTTTAACTTGCTTTATAATATTGAAATTAAATTCATAATTGGCTTGATTTAATAGGTGCTATAAACGCTGCATCAAAGAGTATTCAAATTATTTATAAAGGCGTTAAATCTCTGTTTTCGTAAAGTGGTATGAATTAATTATAATAATAAAGAGTTCTAATAATTGATTGGTTTTATTTAAGAGAAGCCATAAGTGCTTCTTTTTGCGCACAATTAAGTGCTTCTTATCTTCTTAAATTAATACATTGCGCAAGTTATTATAGTATGCATTTAGCTAATTAAGCTGCTATAAGCACATCAAAAATGGTATATTTATATTCACAATAGTGAATTTCATAGGTCTTGCAAGTGTTTTAATGATTGTAGTACCAAGTGAGAATCTTAAACTGGCTTTAAATGTAATTTAACTTTAGCCCAAATGAATAGTATTAAGCTTTATATTTTGAATTTGTTGTAAAGCCTTAAGTTGATTAAGGCCTCTTATTGTTACGAACCTAACTCGTAGGCGTATCACGTGCGTCTTGGCCCTGAGGCTCGGCAGGCTCGCTTGCACAGAGAAGCCAAAACTCAGTAGGAAAACACGGGACTAAGGGTCACGTAATGAATCCTAGGATCCTAGGGAATCTTTAAGATCCAAGGATCTAAGAGAATTCAAAGGCACAAAGGGTTTTATATAAGACTAGCACGTTTGCCATTAGATAAGAGCTTTGTGCTTAATTTAAAATAGTATCTTTACTTATACTTAATTACTATCTTTAATTGTACGCAATACATTTACTTCTTAATTATTTAAGATTAAACCCGCACACTTAGTATTTGCATTAAGTGAATATTGCAATTGTAACACTTTAAGCACCCTCTCGTCAAAAGTATTAACTTACGTACAATATATTTACCAAAGAATTCGCGTTTACAAAGGCGTTAGTAGTTGTGCCTTTACTAATTACCTTTAATTATAAGCTTATTCCAAAGCTCGCAGCACTTAACAATTATTACGAGAACTAATACAAGCTTGGAGCCTACTTGACTTAAGTTAAACTCTACATAGGGTTTAATAGTCACTAGTTCGCTATCGAAACCAATTAAGTCTTATAAGTAGTGTTCTTCCTCAAAGGGGTAGTATTCCATTGAATTAAAACCTTCTTGACCAACTATATTAAAAACAAAACCTTTAAGGGAGAGGTTTTACGGGTAATGACCTCCAAGTCTAAGAAGATCTTTTAGACCTTCGAGGGATTCGAGGAATGCATTAACCGCGTTTTTGGCAATATTAACTAGAAATAAACTACAAAACATTAAATTCAAAATCTTAAGTAAAATAGCACGGCTATTGCTTACATTGCTTTTTTTTAGTAGTACGCCAATTAAACCAGCTGAAATAACAAAGTACTTAAGGCTTAGTACTATAAGGGATTAAAAAATAAAGTAAAGAATAAAATTACTAGGTTTAATGCTTTAAATAACTTATAAAAACTTATTAAAATAGTTATTAAAATTAATAATTGCAACTATAAGTAAACCTTAGAAAAAAAAGACTAGTATCGCTTGGAAAAACATATGCATTAAGGCCAAAAATTAAAAAAGTTCTTTTACCCTTGAGAGATGAAATTAAATGCAATGCATTAAAAGAAGAAGTTATTTCAAGGGAAGCCACGCAACGGCGGGCTACCCAAAGAAGTTATAAATTAGCGTTAACAAGATAAGTTGTGCTTTAAATGTGGCCTCTCGGGTCACATAGCTAGTTCTTACTAATAAAAGAAACCAAGAAGCAATGGCAATCGACAAGTTAATGTTATAACTCAAAGCAATTATAACACAATAAAAGTAGCCAAACCGCTACCCCCAAAACAACTCAATGCCATGTATTGGCACATGACTTTGGACAAGCTAAAGAAGGCTTACATATATACCCAACTTAAGGAAGCCTCAAGCAATAAGGAAGTTAAGCAATTAGCAAGGGAACTTTGGGAATTAGACATTAAGAATCCACTACCAGAATCCTTCAAATGGGCCACGAAGCCTAAGGAGTTTAGCGCAATAAGCGTAGATAGCGAAAAAAGTGTAACCAAGTATATAATCGCCTAAGAGGAACTCGAGGGTATCCAAATTAATAACCTAAGTTATTAGGAGCTTAAGACAAACTCTAAGAATAAGGAGGTGACTTGGACTCCAAAGCCCAAGCCACCTAATTCTCAACTCACGGGATTATTATACAGCGAAATCTAAGAAGTCACTTAGTAAGAGAACTAACTAGCGCTAAACCTTAGTAATTGTTATTAAATAAATATAATTACACGCGTAACTTATAAGAAACTTGGCACTATTGCAAGTAAAGGACCTTAGTAGGAAGAATATTATAAGGTAATTTATTAAGACTACTAATAAATCTATTAAAAGCAAATTAAGTATAAGGGCATATTAAGCACATACCTTTAAGTAATTCCAAAAGAATATATACTAGTACTTAATATGCCGTACCAACTAAAAGTAGAATTGCGATAGAAGATCTTAGCAAAAGGGAGAAAAACACGCATATGAGTCGACACTACTAATAAGCTACGCAACTACTACAAGCACTATAGCTTAAACGACTAAGAAGAGTTGGGAATCATACATATCTACGATATTCTTTGCACCACGCTTAAATAAAGATTATAAAGAAATGTTCTTACTAGTTACGTACATTACAAGTACTTTAAAGCCAAATAGCTGGCTACTATGAGCAACTAATATTTAATATTAGAAATTAACATTAAGAAAGTAAAGCTTAGGGTAATAGTGGACTTTAAGGCACAAGGGAACTTCATAGCTTTTGCTATTGTACTTCAATACCTATTGCCAACCAAAGTTAAAGCAAATAAGTACAAGCTAGTACTCGCTAACGAAGAACTTGTTGCGCAAGGCCTAATTAATGTGCAAACAAAGCTAGTCCACATGAGGATTGGCGAACACTTTAAGTATATTTAATTTAATATTACGAAGATTAAGAAGCACAATATTATCTTAAGATTACTATAAATAAAAAAACACAACCTTAATATTAACTAAAATACACTATAAGTATAATTTAATAATTATACAACTTGCTTTTAAGATAAAGCCCAAGCAAAACGCCTTTGAAAAGTTAGCGCCACCTTTAAGAACAAAATGAAACACTAAAAATAAGGTTTAAAACAAAACGTACTAGTAGTGTACACACGATTTACGGCACTATTTCACGAGAAAAAAAACGAGAAAACCTTACCAAAATATTAAAATCACAATCATAAGATTAAGTTGATTAATAGTACTAAGCTAATTTTCTAATTATTATAAAAATATTTAGTAATAAACTTAATAATAATTAAGTAATACATTAATAAGAATATAGCTAAGGGCTTTATTTAAAAGTTCAAATCCTTGTGAAGATTTAATATTTTTTTTACAAAAAAAAAGAACAGCAAACAAAGAATGTGCATTAACTACAAACAACTAAACAACGCTACTAAGAAGAATTAATACGCACTACCATTAGCCAAGAAGCTAAGGAATAAACTTAATGAAGCTAATATTTTTACTTAGTTAAACCTGCAAGAAGCGTACAACCTTGTAAGAATGGCTAAGGGGAAAAAACAAAAAACAGCATTTTGCATACGTTTTGGTTATTACAAGTATATAGTTATACCTTTTGGACTAATTAATGCACCTACTATATTTTAACGTTTAATTAATAATATTTTAAAGTAATACTTGAACATAACTTGCATTTACTACTTGAATAATATTTTGATTTATTTCAAGATAAAAAAGTAGCACATAAAAAACGTAACCACTATCTTTGAGAAACTAAAGGCAGTATATATGCTTCTCAAAACAAAGAAATGCTATTTTCATGTGAATAAGATTGTGTTCCTTAGCTATGTAATCACTACTACTAAATTGGCTATAAATCTTAAAAAGATTAAAGTAATTATTAAATAAACTAGACTCACAAACGTTAAGAAAGTACAATTATTTTTAAGATTTACTAACTTTTATAAGCAATTTATTAAAAGCTACTTAAAAATCACCAAGCCACTTACGAAGTTAACTTATAAAAACAAGAAGTTTTACTAAACAAAAGAAACCAATCAAGCTTTTAAGGCTCTAAAGAACGCCTTTATTAAAGAACCAGTGCTTACTATCTTTACACCTAACAAAGAAATACAAGTAGAAACGAATTTTTCAGACTATGCTATTAAAGCTGTACTTAGCCAGCCCAGCGAGAACAAAAGATAGCAATTAATTGCATACCACTTACAAAAACTATTACCAACGGAACTTAATTACAATATATACAACAAGAAGTTGCTAGCAATTATAAACGCAGTATATAAGTGAAGAATTTATCTTAAGGGCATTGCCTACGAGATATAAATCTTAACAAATCATAAAAATCTTATTTATTTTACTACTATTAAGAAACTAAACCAATAATAAGTTTAATAATATAAAACACTTTTTACAATTAAGCTTTAAATTTCTTATATTAAGGGAATAGAAAATGCTAAGGCTAATACCCTTAGCCAAAAACCAAAGTATCTTAAAAACAAAACATATAAATTGCATATTATACTCAAAAAGAATAGCGACTTATTGGTGATTAATCACAAGCAGCTAGCGGCAACTAGTTAGCCAATGTTTAAGAGAATTTGGAAGAAATACACTAACGACTTGGTTGTAGCTGAATAAAGAAGATAGCTAAGCGAAGAATTCTTCTTCTCCCTAAGCGGGACTTTTTTATATTAAGAACAAATTTACGTCTTCATCGGGGATAAAGCTAGTCTTATTAAATAACAACATGAGGCACTTGCTTATGAATATTAGGGGATAGCCAAGACGCTATTAAGGCTCTTCCGGGAATATTATTTCCTAAGTATAAAAAAGGTAGTTAAAAACATGGTATTGTTATGCAATACATGCATTCAAAACAAGGTAAATTACTATGCTTCATATAAGCTCATAAAGTCGCTAGCAACACCACCACGCTCATAAAAGTTAATCGCATTGAACTTCGTGGTTAAGTTACTACTCTTAATGAACCTAATCACAAGAATTAAATACAACTTAATTTGTGTAGTTACAAATAAGTTTACAAAGTACGCGTACATGATACCGGTACTAGGAACTTAAAGCGCGCTTTAAATGGCGCAGATATTTCTTAAAACAATCTTTGCAAATCACGAAATATTAAATAAGGTTATTTTAAATAAAGACAAGCTTTTTACCTTAAAGTTCTAGAAAACCTTAGTAGTACTTCTTAAAATAAAGCAAAAAATATTAACAGCTTTTCACTCGTAAACGAATGCACAAACAAAACAAATTAATTAAATAATAAAAACATATCTTTGCTACTATATCAACTACAAACAAAACAACTGGGTGCAACTACTTTCACTTGCTTAGTTTGTATACAATAGTGCAAATTAGAAAACCATTAAAGTATCGCTATTTTATGCGAACTACGAGTATAACTCGATGGCATACAACACACTAATTGCGAGTTAAGGGACTGCGCAAGAAGCTATGCTTTAAGAAGATGAACTAAAGCGGTTGCATAAGAAACTATCTAATAATATTTTATTTATTGCACGCAGATTAATCATTTACTATAATAAAAAGCGTAGCATGGGATCAACGCTAAAGAAGAGAAATAAGGTTTACCTACTTAAAAAAAATATTGCAATTAAACAATTAAGTTACAAATTAAATTATAAGAAGCTAAGACTATTTAAGATTGCGAAAGTTAAAGAATTAGTTAATTTCTAATTAGCACTTCTAAAGACTATAAATATTCATTTGGTATTCCACATATCTCTTCTTAAACTAGCACCGCCAAAAGCACTAGCTGCTTTTGTTACAAAAATTTAATTAGTTAACCTAAATACTAAATACAAAGTAAAGATTATTTTTAATTATTAGTACTTTTGTAGTATTATTAAATACTTAATTAAATGAAAAGAGTACTTACAATTAAAAAACACTTAAGAACTTAAATTTAACTTTTACTACTTTAAGCTACTTATTAATTATCATTAGTAAAACCAATAAAAGCTTAAAAAGTAGTATTCTTAAAGTTTAGTAATACCTTATTAAATAAAGGAAAAATAAAAGAATTATTAGTAAATAGTAGTATAAGCGGGCAAACAATAAAAGCTTTCTTATTTCTCTTAGCGGCCTTACGCGCCTTAGCCTCTTTCAGCTCATTCATACTTTTTAAACCACGGCGAAGCATTTTGGCTCCTCGTTTCTTTAAGAACTTGCGCTAATGCGCAAAGCGGTCCAAACAACCTTTGGCCATAAGCATAGCCTCCGCGTACTGCTTACGGGCCCTGCGCTTCGCAGCACGCGCAGCACGCTTTTCCTTCTCTAACTTTTGTTCAGCTTTTTCTAAAGCTTCTCAGTCGCCTATTGCAAGCATCTTAACATCACATTTCTTTCTAAGACAAGCGTACTCTAAGCAACAAATTAAAGCACTTATAAAAAACACAATATATATTTTCTTAGTTTTTTTGCATAATAAATAAGATATGATTTTAATTTTAAACGTTTTAATTTTGCGAGCAAAAAGTAAGTATTTGCAAATTTTCTTATTTAAGTTAAATAGCATAATAAAAAAAAAAGACAATTATAAGCTATTATTAATATTTCCTTTGGTATACTTAAGCGTGGAAACCACGCTAAGCAAAAAAGAAGATAATATTACGAACCTAACTCGTAGGCGTATTACGTGCGTCTTGGCCTTGAGGCTTGGCAAGTTCGCTTGCACAAAGAAGCCAAGACTTAGTAGGAAAACACGAGACTAAAGGTTACGTAATAAATCTTAGGATTTTAAGAAATCTTTAAGATTTAAAAATCCAAGAGAATTCAAAGGCACAAAGGGTTTTATATAAAACTAGTACATTTGCCATTAAATAAAAGCTTTATGCTTAACTTAAAATAATATCTTTATTTATACTTAATTATTGTCTTTAATTGTACGCAATATATCTACTTCTTAATTATTCAAGATTAAATCCGCACACCTAGTGTTTGCATTAAGTGAACATTGTGATTATAATACTTTAAGCACTCTCTTATTAAAAGTATTAACTCACGTACAATATGTTTACCAAAGAATTCGCGTTTATAAAAGCATGTAACGTTCCTGCTGTTCGCGGGTACTGTGCGTACAGGCTCGTCGAGTTGGTATCGGCGATGAAGTATATTCACAAGACGGTTCGGTTCTCTATAGGAATAGAGGCGTTACAAGCAGTGGTAAACT